>JAGFPH010000651.1:269034-279680 GCA_018207615.1 Philaenus spumarius
GGATTTCACATTGTTATAACGGTTAAATAATTGAACTATTAGAGATGATAATTAATAAATTAATGGTGAGAACACAACAGGAACAAATCGCTGAAAAGGAAATGTTTTTATTGTAAAGTGCTTTATACTTTATTTATTTTCTTCCCAAATAAAAATGTTTGTTTATATGACTAAAGTATGAATCCTATATACTCTATAGCATTGCAAATTCAAGGATATAAGGTTCATTGACTAAGAGACAGTCAATATTTAGAACGTATTAAATTTAAGAAGCTTCACTTTACTGTTAAGATCTTAAAAGGAAATTCAATAAGTAACCTTTCAACTGCTAAATAACTTTGCTAAAAATATTCTTCGACTTCAGGAAACTCAAATACCTTTAATCCTACTAGAGTCAAACTCTGGGCTAATCAGGTTATAGCAATGACATAAACAAGGCAATAACACTTAAAAATCTTTAAAAAAACGTGTTCCATTCTCTTCATCTGACTGTCTCTCTTTATCTCTTTTTTCGCTTCGTCTTTGTCTTATTCCTCATTTATGTCTCTCAAAAAGTTAAAAGGTTAATTAATTAAAGTTGTACGTCAGTTTAAGTAGTATATCAACAATAAATGCAAAATAAAAAAAATAAAATTTTTTTCAAATGTAGACTTACCAATCAAATAAAATCACTGCAAATATTTTAAAACCAAGAGCTCAATTAATTTATTTATGAGAGTTCGACAGTCAAAAAAGACTCTTTTGGAATTTGAGGAACGTTTGAATGATATTGGGGAGAGAGGGGGTGAGATGGTAGAATGGTGTGGCAGCCTGTGATCCAGTGGACACGGATGTTTACATAATTATACAAACACATCGTCCATTCATTAATACATAATTACTTATTAGTCATCATTCCCTAAATAATTACTTCACTAGATTCAGGATGCAAGATGAAATTAAAGACTACGTTCCAAATCTCAACTAGTTTCGGAAATACAGAATAATCAAATATGCAGACTCTTGAGAGAAGGCTCGCCGATTAAACTAGCACCTTCGTTAGTTTTTACAGCGATCCTCTATAGGAAGTATGGAGAGCCTGTAGGGTGTATGTTATTCGGTAGATTATTTGTTCCCGAAAATAATTTAAACTACAAAATTGCAAATACATCGTAAATGAATTAAGAAAATTCTCTTTTCTTCTCTAGCAAAGCCTGGCCACCCTTTGAGCTTGGAGAAAATATTTTCACCACCGACATTCATCCAATTTCAAAAGGGAGGTGAGTTATCTAAATCTAGCAAATCTTCTGACCCCAAAGAAGACAATCCTCTACTTAAGCGACACCCAGTACATCGAAGCGCCAGAGTAGACCCGGAGAACACACACACACACACACGTGTGCGAACATCTTGTCCCGAAGTCTAGAATGGTCGTAGGCCCGTTACCTTACTGGTTTCTTGGGCAACGCAAAAGTTATGTGCGCATTGTAGGATTTGATTTCACAATTCTTAGTTTAGGATAGCTCCGAATTTATAGACCACCCTGACAGCTCCGGAGTTAAAGAGCTCCAAGCCGATGCATGTGAGAGCACCTGGAAAGAATGACGCTTGAAGTTGATCATACATCGACTATAGTGACATAGGAAGAAGTAAAATTTCAATACCAATAATTTTGGTGGCACTTGGAAGAGTATTTCTTATTACTGCGAGTTTGAAAGGGCCAAACGTGGCCTTTTATCTTGAGAGCTTTTAAGGAGAAAAAAATTGCTATATTTGTAACAGTATGTTCAAAAAAAAAAAAAATGTAACTTTCTATAATTAAATAATTGGACAAAAGAGGTGAATTAAACATGTAATTTCTTATATCTGGAACAAATACAAGTTTTTTCTTGTCTTCTTAAATATTCACAATACAATAAAATGTTAACATAATAAAACTGCCAATCAAGTTCACTTAAACACTTTTAATTTCATTAACAAATTAGTAATTTTATGTATTGTAATTTCAACTAATATGACTTTGGGGTTTATGGAGAAAATAAATTACACTTGATCCAATAGATTCTAATCTCGACGTAATTGTGTTTGCCAAATGTTACTTTAAATTACTACAATGTCATTATTTAACTTTAAGTTTGTTAAAGTTGTGAGAGGGTAGCGACTATAAGTTGAAGCATGCGCGGAGCGTAGTATGCATAAAGTCGTGGAGTGTCAGTCGGAGCTCCGTAGCGTAGTGTAGTGGTCATGGCGTATTCTCTGTTATGCTCGCACACGGACACCGATTTGCCGAGTGTAGAGTCTAAATACAGTTCGGATATATCATTAGTAAAATACAAGACACTTAGTGCCGATAAGACGTGTATGTATGCATCGTGTCCTGGAAGTCTTAGTGACTTTAATTCGGATCAAAATAATATGTTGTGTATACAAACCAAGGACTTGTGGCCTTCTTGTCCTGGAGAAGTATGTACTCGATGTCAAGACTCTGCAGTTACTATTCACAACAAGTGTGTATGTCTCTGTCAAAATGAAGACTGTCCGCATCAAAACTTACGCTTTAAACATTATTTTCCGTTTCATGAACTTTGTCGTCCTTCGATACAACTTCAAGGATACAGGTAAATAGACGAGAAATTTATTTACAGAGTATATTGTTTAAAAGTAGCTAAAACTAAAATAATAGTATTAAATTTTATGTTTACATGTTTTAAATGTATTATTTGGGTAATTTTACTTTAAATAAAAGAGAAGGACGATGAACAAAAAGTCTTATTGACGTAATTATATATAAAAACTGTAAACCAACGCCATTTGCATGTAATTAGACACTTGAAATTAAATAGTTAATTTACCAATATTTAAAACTAATAGCTATATATCAATATAAAAGTTATGGTACTGTATAGTAATTTACATTTTAGTTTTAATGTTTTAATCAAAATAGTTTGACGATTTAAAATCGTATAATATATTTAAAAAACACTCACAAAAAAACTATTCGAAAAAGACAACCATGTTTAACATCAAATTAGTTTAAATAGTTCAAATATATTTTGTTGAAAACCATAAAGTTCTATACTGGTAAAATACTGCTTATACTGTAATTACTACACCAATAAAACAACAATATATTTATATTATGATCTAATCACTGCTAAGATAAATATTGTTTAGTCACTTGTATTTTTAAGAAATACAAGCTCGATAACTTATTGGTTTTAAGTTCAGACACTTTGAAAATAAATGTTAACTTAACTTTGATAAAAACATGATGTACTGTAAGCAATCTGTAAATAAAGATATTACTTTACATTTTCCATTGCAATTGTACGAGAATTGTAAGCATACAATTATAGAATAAACTTTGAACACAAAATTTCACAACTAAAATTTACTTGTTTAGCTCTAATTACTTCGCTAAACATAAAAAATACGTCAAAACCGTAACTTTTTTTATAAAAAACACAAACAGAAAAATTTCCTAAAAATAAGTTGTAATTAAAATTTATTTATTTAAAAACAACTATCTTTAAAATTGCAAAAAATGTTTTTGCGATTTATGTAATTTAAAAAAAATTCTACTAGTATAAATTTTAATCTATATAAATAAAAATGTAAATGTGCGTTTGTTCAAAATCAATAATCTCCTAAACTTCTTCACCGATTGCTTTGAAATTTTGACACAAACTTTCATTTGAATACAATTGTGTTTTTATATACTTTTTGAAAAACTGCATCATCTATTGAATATAACATGAACAAAAAATATACTCAATATAATAAAAATGTAAGCGCCATTAAATACGTTTATTGACTATAATAATAAAAATAGTTAGCTGTTTCACATAATATTTCCATTATCAGCTGTTTTCAAACTTAAAACAATTATTTAAATTTCTAACTTTTAAGACAGGTTTTTGTGAACAAAGCCATCTGTTGAAGTAAAAAAATACACACTATCTACACTAATATTATAAAGATATAACATTTGTTTGTATGAAGGGGGTAATCTCTGGAACTACTGAACCAATTCACATTTTTTTAAAAATAAAAAGCTACACTATCCCTGAGTAACATAGGCTAGAATTCATATTGATAAAAACATTTTTACTTAAATATTTGTAAGTTTAGTCGGAACAAATTCACAGAATCAAGTTGGGCGTTAAATACTAATAAATAAGCAACATTATGAAAAACTAAAAAACTAAATTGAAAAATGAAACTTATATCATTTAAAACGTACTGTGCAAAGATGTGCACAAAAACATAAATTATGTGTGTATGTTGCCGTTGAGGCAGGTAAAATAAATTAAACATAATTTTAGGTTAGGCCTAAACTGATAAACCAACGCATATTTCTTGAATGTACTTACATTCATTATTGTAGCAACCAATTGAATAAAATAACATATAAAACAGTTGATTCGGATGTCCAGCTTAGTACAAAATATATTTTAAGGTAGGCCTAGATTGAACCAACACATTTTTTAACATATACAAACTAATAAAAACTTGCGATATGGAATTTAAAAATATGAAAAAACTATGTTACATTCTAATTAAAAATAAATAAGACATATTTTAATAGTAGGCCTATTTATTGATAATATGCGGTAATTGATAGTGAGTAATGAATATTAACAACTGATTTCAACATGTGAAAAAATTATTTGTATTTCTAACTTTTTGGTTAGGGTTTTGATTAAGTGTAGACCTGGTTCTTTTAACCTTTATTATAACTCTGCTGTTATAAAATTATACGAAATAATTTGATTTGAACATCTATCATTATTTACCATCTTAGTTTTGAGGTTGTTATTAATCCTACACCTTTATTATAAATGAAGCATAACATATGTTTTTAGAACCTTCCATCGGGGGTTGGCGTGCGGATCACGAAGGGGTATTCCCTAGTATTAATATCAAAATAATACCACTGATTTAAATTGAAGTCTTTTATTGCAATAAATTGACTACTAAAACTAATTTTCTTTTTAACTTTTAAATTTAAACTTTTATGATTTGCATACTTCTACATAACTAAGTTTATGAAATGTTGTGTTTTAGTGGCAGCTGGTAGGCTTCGTATGTTATTGCATTCAAGTGTCTTCTATTTGTATCTTTAAATTTAGAATTAATTTATCCCCACGACATCAATTTTTTTATTTTAACGCTCAATTTTACTCGAAATAACATACACTTTATTTTAATGTATAATATTTTTTATTTTATGACCGTGCAATTATTAGTATTATAATTATTTACGGGGAAACATATACGGATGACTAGTCAGTATGGATGAGGTCGTCTAATAAACATTATATTTATTCCGTTTGGTACATATATATTCCTTAGGGCCGGATTTTTTCACAAATAAAAAATAACTACTTTAATAAAAACTATACACAAACTTGCACTATTTTCAATACAAAATCAAATTGAATTTTGTTGTTTTTTCATTAAGAAGATTCAACTACAAAACGAATACACTGTTATACACTGTTGACTATACACGAATAGTTCCAAGTAAAATGGTGGACTGATCGTTGACTAAAAAAAAGTAAAGATACTATCTTATTCAGATTTAAAATGTTTGTAGAATTTATTTTGGTGTATTGATTGGTGTTAAAATTGATTTCTGTTGTTTAAACTTATCGAGACATTGTTCTGGATCAATATCTTTGAATAAACCAGATCATATTTTTGTATCCTATTTCCTTATTTAAATATGCATTCAACCGCTGAAAGCTAAATATTGAGGTTTAAGCGCGGAATGCAGATACTTCGTCACGGTTCGGTTGTTATCTAGTTTAAACTGCTGGACTGTAATAAAAGTACATTTTAGACAAGTTTTTACATGAAATATTCAAAGAAAGATACATTCAAAGGCGATCATTAAAATGTAAAGTTTTCATCCGATGTTACTTAATGTTCTACGTGTTAAACAGGTGTAAGAAAATTATATAGATTCAGTGTTTAATACATTTGGGATAGTCCGAATGCCTATACTTCTTCTACCTTGACCACATGACAAGGTGTATTACCAGATCACGAAGCATGCATACTTTAAATGTAGAAGTTAGCCATGTCTGAAGTCCATATAGGTTATAACTTTTTGTAGCTGCAATTCTGAATATTTATTTAATCTTAATTACATGACTTTAAAACTACAATATTCTTGTTTACCGGATAACAAAGTCAGTTTCAGCCATTTTCAAGTTTATTTGGAGAGCGGAGTGGCACAGTCGTAAAAGCTAACTGACAGTGTTGCCAGATTAATCAAAATTTAATAACGAAAGCTAACTGAGATTGATGCCAGACTTCCAACAATAATAGCGTAAGCTAACTGACAATGTTTTCTGAAACTATTGCATTTTTTATTTTTTATTCATGATTTAAACCTATCCTTTCTGCAACTAGTTTGTTTAGCGCATTTCACAAATATAATACAACAAGCTAAAATATTATAGATACAACTCTGAATGAATGTTGTGTTAGGTGAATATCAAATCACGTAAAATTAAACAAAAATCACCACATAGTTAAAACTAATGATAACACTTCTGTTTCTGTGAGAAAATTAAATTGTGAGTAATGGTTTATTGTAGCCTCTACGTGTGTTAACATTTGAAAATATAAGTCTTATAAGGGTTATCAGACAGCCGTGCAGGGCATACGTAACCATAATTGTGTAAGAACATTTATAATTAACAATTTGATATTATATTTGCAGCCTGCTTGGAAACATGTACAGTTCACCAATTGGAGATGAGGAAATCTGCGACGAAGGGAAATTCAGATTTGCCTATGACGACTCGACTTCGAGCGATGACGATGAAACTTCGTCTTCCTCTTCTTCTTCCTCTTCTTGTTCTTCACGATCATCGTCATCTTCGTCGTCGTCTTCTTCGTCTTCCTCAGAATCCCACCTCGACCCAAGACCTTCATGCAGCTAACAATAACTAAAACGTACATCCAGAGAGTGATAACAGAACAAGTGGATAGCGGTAGTTATGTAAACAGCCTGTGATATGTAATAACGTCTGACGGAGATTGTAAATATTATATTTATATACGTAAATAAGAAATCAAGTGTTAAGACTCGTTCTTATGGAGTTTTTGTTAGTGTGAGAAGAAAAACAATAAAATGCATCTAATTTCCAAAATTCCACCAAATTAATTGCATTGAGTGCTTATAGTTTAGTAAAGTTATAAACAATAAATTCATCTATATCCTTACTATCCTATTATCCTTACTACTTTAAGACCAATGTTTCCATAGGTTTTTGTTATGTACAAAATGTTTTAAACTATTACATTAGAAAACCTACATTTTTAAAAACACTAAAAATATAAATAATAATACTTGTAATAAATATTAATATTTCTGAAAATTTTAAATTTGATTTTTGTCAAATTTTATAATAAATTTTGACGTATACATCTGTAAAAAATAGATCATTGATTTAATGTTAGAGTTACTACATAACATTTTATTTTCCAGCCGAATTATTATTTTTAAAGAATGTATGTTACCAAATATCGAAAAATATTCCATACTATTGAAAATATGCCTTAAATATTTTTGTTTTATTTTCTCTGCGCCAATTCCCCCCCCCTCCAATTAGAGGACAGGCGGAAGTGGTAAATAGATAATACTAACTTCAGTGTATAAACAAAATCATAATAAAATATTAAAGAATTTACCAATAAGATGAAGCTGTGCAATAATCAGGTTTAGAACAATTATAAAGAGTAAAAAATCCTTAAATATGTGTGTTGTGCACCAAACAAATTCCACACAAAACAAAAGAAAAGAATAATACAAAACAATAAATAAAATTAAATTTTGTGTTTTATTTCCTAAATGTTAAACAGTAGATAGTATTAAAAATTAAGTTCAAATAGGAATTACACATTCTATTAAGTTATTTGTATTATTTCCACCCAATCTTTAAGTTGAATTACTTTTTATGTGCAATTTCTTAACAGATTGATGACACACAAGAATAAAAGTTGTATTTATTAAGGTGGTCATTTCGCCCTATCCTCCTACATTTTAACAAAGGTACATGATTCTTAAAATCGGTAAGAGGTAATTCAGTTCTTTTTTTTCTGTCAACAGAATATGATTTTCTGCATACAAGGAAATTATAAAATATACTCTAATATAAAATTTAAATTTTTGCTATAACGTTTTATTAAATGCTTACAATAACTTTTTTTAAATACTTTAATTTAGTAAAAAATGGTTTAATTATATTTACAACTTTTTAGTTTCGAGTATAGACTAACTAAAAAAAAAAAAATCAAATTGATATTTCATTCAGTTCCATAGAAAATGCTATCTGTTGAAACACGTAACTTTCGGAAAACAAACAAAATACATGCAATAAAATTGATAAATTGTTACTTTAGTAAACTCCATTTGCATATGAGGGCTCATCGTCGTTCTCCTATACATACATATATTCAAACACTTTAGATTCAGTCATCATATGTAATAATAATATAGGCTATGACATGTGATGTTTTGAATTGCGTTGGGGTATTAGTCTACTATATTGGTTTTGAACACCTAATATCACTATGACATTCATGTGGTTGAAAATATGTTTGGAAATATGTCTTTTTAGCACATTAATATAATATAATATATACAAATTATTTACCATTTAAAAGGTAAACCTTTGACTACAAAATAGAAAGAAAAAAATTCAAAAACGTTGTTACCATTTTTAGAATAGTTTTAAAGCCTAAATAAAACTATAAACACTTACATTCATACTGTCGTTATTCAGGCTCACTTCCCTTGCCGGCAAGAGCAAACATTTCTCTTTAAATTTAAAACTGTTTTCATGACAACAGAACATCTCCTAAACGTTTTTATTTCAAAGTAGCAGGTACTCGCTGATGTAATTAAATAATTATCTGTTTAGTATTGAGTTTTACCACTACACGAAATAAAGAAAAGCTATTTCAGATATGACTTCTGTAGCCCCAAAACGCATAGTGATTTTTGAACAAATCGATCTATGTTTACCTTTTAGACCAAACACAGAAAATGATTACCTATGCTCCAATGAGCATTAAAAATCCCGTTTTCCACCAGCATAACCATCGAAAAAATTACAAAATAGGTTTTGATGTGTATTTCTATGATTTTTACATTTTACATAAAATATTAGATAAGAAAAATATTTTACCCTTTAGATCAAAATAATATGAAATTGATTTATTTACTATT
Source organism: Philaenus spumarius (assembly GCA_018207615.1). Taxonomy (NCBI): domain Eukaryota; kingdom Metazoa; phylum Arthropoda; class Insecta; order Hemiptera; family Aphrophoridae; genus Philaenus; species Philaenus spumarius. Next base: position 278,261 of record JAGFPH010000651.1, read on the forward strand.
TTGATATTAAGAATAAAGGCTCTAGCTTCATAGTAAATAGAAAAATCATTATTTATTTTTAAGGGTAGTTCTTCCATTTCACCCCTTGCACTCAAGTAATCGAAATGTAATTGAGTATCTTTCTTAAATATCACCTAAGAATATTATTATTACCCGTACAAGAAACTCTTTAACATAATTGAACATAGACTTTGTTACTCCGTAGTTCTCCAGTGGCATATTTGAAAGCGTAAGGCCGTAAGGATCGATAAAATATGGAAGACATGGTGCAACCAAGTGAAGTTGCCACTAAAATTAAAAAAACAATTGGATGAAAATTTCCTTAGCTAAAAGTATACACTCACAGAGAAAACACAAACGCAAATACATTTATAAATATAGGCCTATCAATATAAATTAGGTTTTACCTTAGAAATGAAAAGCTGAAAAGTTCATGATTAAATTTATCATTAAGTTTTTTTTATTTTGGAATTTTGTTTATTAAACCTTTGCAGTTGTTCCTTTAAGTTATTGTCCCTGGAAACAAAACCCATATTACATATACACAATATTACCATTAACAAAGATAAGAGCTTATTGTTAGTTATAAGAGCTAACATACATAATATTATAATGTTGGCCAACTAAAACATAATACTATATTGGTAAACAAAAGGTTAAATGAATTATTAATTTTTGAGCCGAAATTAGTGCATGCTTTTCCATCCAATAGGCCTACATATATAAAAAGAACTAAATCTAAATAAGATAAACTTTCTTTAAACAACCCTTAGTTTATAAATTCAAATAAATGTTACCGTCACTGTATTTTACTTAAAAAATTTCCCTCTTAGCTGAAATACATTCTGTTGTTGAGTTTTCCAAGATGTTCTTGCATAAGACGGTAGTAATAATTAGTGAAACCAGTAGTGAATCATTTTACTGTCAGATTCTGGAACCAGCACAGCTGAATAAAAACCAAATAAAGTATGAATATTACTGCATTCAGTTTAACAATTACAAATAATCCTTAAAACAGCCTGCTAAGATGTTCAAAAGAAATACAGATTTTAGCTGTTTTGAAAATCTAGTTATTAGTCTTACAACCAATGTTTTAATATATTTTAGTAGACATTTTGTTACAGTAGTAGGCCTTCCTATTTAAGATTTATGGCTTTTAAGTTCTACACAGATTGACCATTACATTTACAAAACAGTCTTGGGACTTAAAGTGTTTTCAAAAGCTAGTTATTTTCTAATAACAAATGTTTCTTATATTTTGTAGAAGTGAAACATACATTGCAATTTGGTTAACCTCAAATGTTGATTAAAGTCTCTTTGGCTGTTTTGAAATAAATAACTAATGAGCTCTGTTGAGGTTAGTAAACGTATTTTTTATTGTGAGATTTTGTGTTCAGGTTTTATTTTATCTATGTTTTGA
>JAGFPH010000651.1:279780-290866 GCA_018207615.1 Philaenus spumarius
TTTCATCAAAAAGGCCCATGTTGAACAACTGAAGCCTCACCTAGTACCTACAGACCCCATCAGTCATTTTTCTAATCGCTATCCTGTTTCAGCTAACTGCGCTAAGTGCGTTTACCCCACCTGAACCTATTATAGGTATCATTTTGTGTTTTTGTTGCTGTGTAAAATTTTACACATTATCACTTGAAAACAAGTGTAATCGGACTCGACATTAAACCAGGAGATTGGCCATCTCGAAGGTTATTATGTATCCTTGACATGACATATATTTCCCGGCGCCGGAATCATTCAAATAAATATTGTCGTTAGACATGACATGTCATGCATCATTTAGTCTATCTTGCAAGGTCCGAAGACTGATCACCTTCCGATCCTAGAGATTAGACGATTAATAAGTGCTTTCGAGCACCTTATCTTACTTTAAGGACACAGCGAGTCCACTATAGTTATATAATGTTTGTTCTTGTTGTTTTTGAGTGTTGTGTATTTTCGGTGGAGGTATATTGACCAGTTGGTTATTAATGGTTAGTTGTAAGTCATTTTCATAGATTTTTTTTTTATGTAATCAAGCGAATTTCTTTCGATTGACCTGCTCTGCTTGACTTAATTTGGCCTGTTTAGCTCAAAATTTTTTTTCTTTTCCGACGCAGTCGTTTCGGGGGGGGAGAGATGTAACGTCCATCAACAACTTCAATCATTTATTTTACCTATTTACAACCTTTCTGTATTTAACCTTCACCCAGTTATCCTTTTCTCCGCCAGATGTCGACTCCGTACGGTATCTGTAGTCGTACATAACTGAACCTTGTGATCCGACAATCGATCAGCTGTTCATTATCTATTAAGTTGAAATTTCGCTTTGTCATAAGATTGTTCTAGAAAGCGTCGGCCATTTTTTTAGACCGTTACTTTCAGACGCTGTGAGTGTTCGTAATGTTGCCGAGCTTTAAATAATTTCATCGGGGTAACGTGTGTCGCTGAAGACAATGATTCACTTCTAAACCTTTTGTTTTCGCATACCAGGTACAATATTTCAGCTTTACCTTAATAATTATAAGATATTACTTGTAAAACTTAATTAGGTTATTTCCACTTTTGCTTCATGTATAACTTCCTAACTCATTTTATTCAACTTATTAGAGAAACCTATATATTTCTTTTTTACAACAGCCTAAACTTTAAATGTAATTCTTACAGCCTAAATTCTAAATGTAAATCTGACAGCCTACAAAACTATAAAGCCGATATCATTTTGGTCATTGTCAAGCCTAAACATTCTTCCACAAACAAGCCTAAAGTGTTATGCATTAATTAACTGTAACTGTGTAGTATTTCTGCAGTGTAACAGATTTTGAAAACTTTTAATAAGCTATAAGCAGAATATATGGCTGATATGTAACTAAACGTTAACATTTCTTTTATGTTACCATGTGGCTTACCTAACATGTACAGACAGTGTTATGCAACATTACGCATGTTATATTAACAAAAGAACTATCATTTTATGCTTATTTAAATAACTGCAAGTTTTCTAAAAAGGAAATTGTTATCTGTGTTATACAGTTAAACTGGTGCAAGTGCAGGGGATGTTTAATGCAATGAGATAACCTGCTACTACCACTATTAGAAAAGGCCTACCTTGCAACTAAAGAAATGGAATACCTAATCAAAATATTTTCTACTGAGTTTTAATTAGAGACAGAAGTTAACTTAAAAAACGAGAACTATCTGCTTTTGTTCTTTCTTATGATTAAGTGTTAAATAGGCTGTATTTTTGAAAATAATTTTTGCACATGTGTACTATTTAAGATATGTTAGTATTAAATAAATTGGGAGGAGCAAGCTAGCACATTTCGGACCTTAGCCCTTAAGGGCTGCATATTAGAAATTTTACAACCTTTTTTTTATATATATATAGAGAGACGTCTCATAATAAATTTTGTCTATTTATTTAATTATATAATTACCTTTTAGAGTTGGCCAACGACAGATATATATATTTTCTTAAAACAAATCCATGGTACTTCATGTAAACTTTGTAACTTGTAAATCTTCTGTATAATTTCTGTAATTATTATTAAAAGGGAGGGTTTTTTGAATTTTATTTTTTGGGAAGGGTTTTTAAATTAAATTTAATAAAATATATATGTTTTTCTTTTTTTAATCTCAATCTTTTTTGTATTAAGGGCGTATTAATAACTTCTTTTATATTAAGGGCATGTAAACTTTTTATTTTGGTTAATAAAACCAAAAAATTATAACTATCTGTATAGTTTATTGAGCTAACCTCTAGGTATCCTGTGCATTGTAAGAGATAAGCTGAAATATCCCTGCTTTTGGTGATATTTAATTTCTAAGGTAAGTCTTGAACAGTACCAATCTATGTGGCCCAGTATCGTTTCCGTTCCCTTAATTATTCTTTTGTAAGATTGGTACACATCATATCCCATAAACTATTTAACGGATTTTGCAAATTGGTGTGTCAATAGATTAAACTTATGTAAGTCGAGTTACATAGATTACATAGTATGAATATTTATTTTAAAATTTTAAATTGCAGTTTAGTAAAATTTACTTTGAAATAGTGTGCATAATAGAGGATTAATATGGTATGCAATTAAAAAGCGTGAATAAAAAGAGGAACACATACTACATTTGTATCCTAAGTATCTAAGTATACGTATTCTAATTTAGTAATTAGAATTGTTATATTTGAGAAATAAGTGAATACTATCACTTATATGTGCAAATTGTGAATAAGTTTTTTTTTCTTCCAACCAAGATTCTTGTAACAAGGGAATATTGAGTGGTGGTATTTTTAGATCGGAAGTTTGTCTTTATTCTTGCAAAGATTTTCTCGTTTTCAACTAGTTTTTTCTTCTTAAATTATTGGTGTTATGGATTTTAATTTTTAAACTGCCTACATTTGTTGAATTTGTCCTTTATTGTAAATCCCTTTACAATGTTCATCAGATTAAAAACTCATGAAAGTTAATTAACTCCTTATCAGGTTGCCAAAAGCAAAACACTTCTGAGCCGATAATAACTTTGTTTCATAAAAATACATATTTCAAATTGCAATTTAGGAATCTTCCAAGTTGAAATGATAAAAACCGTTGTGAGAATAAACATTTAAAAGTGGCTTCGATAGTTGAATCAGTCAGGCTTTCAGTTGGATAGAGCGGAAGATGTTATACCTTAAGCTGTAGAGCTAATCTCCTGATTAAAGAAATTGGACTTCTTTACGATCTCACTAGTTTTATGAACCGAAGTTGGCTTTGTTTTCACATTATGTTTTTGTGAGTTTATAGCTTACCACATAAAACTATTTTTACTATTTCAGTTCGCAGGGGAGTGGTTCCTAAAGCACAGTCTGGACAACGAAAACCAAAGATGTATTTCTTGGAAGTTTAACTATGATAATTCCACGACAAATCCGCCATCAAATCAATACACGGTTCATACTTCAGGGATAAACATAAAGTAAGTTTAAGTGCGGAAAACCCAAATAAGGTAAGGACCTTGATAATCCTGCAGGCTCGGGGATTTGACAGAGCCGGATTATCGAGATATTTTAAACCTGGTTTAAACAGGATAAATAAATAAAAGTATGTATGTACTTAAAAAAAAAATACTTTTATTATTTACATGGACAGTAAAGTATTACTGTATTTATTTACAGTTCACATATGGAATTTTTATTGAGATATTAAGGTCGTCACAGTACGAATTTAGATTTTAGCAGAGTTCAATCTTAGTCACTTTTTAAAAACCTAGAATAGACAAAGTGAGTGCCACCGAATGGTTCCGATTTCTCTCTAATGCTTATGACTCTACTACATTTTGAGCTCTAAATCCCCAGAACACGGAAACAGGGTTTAGTAGTTTTTATACAGTTTTCTTCAAAAGATTTCTGATGTGTGCCGGACTATAGATTCTTAATAGCTATGTGTAGTAAATTTTAAACATTTATATTTTCCATACGATAAGGCAAAATTACTGTCTGCTAAAGATATATGGAAAATCAAATATTTAAGTGTGCCACTCGTAACTCTACAATAAGCAGACATTTTCAAATTTTTTTAATATTTTGTAAAACTGATTGTTGTAGATTTTGGTGTTGCAGATTTAATAAATGCCGTTGAAGAAACAGTACATTCAATTAGATTTATTTGCTTATTACATTAGAGTTAGAAGCACTTTCTCTCGTGAGGTAATGCGGTATGTTAAAATACTCTTCAATATCTGTCACACTCTTCTTTACGTGTTTTACTGCAAAAATACGTATGAATTGGGGGTTTTCTGATATGGTTACTTACAATTTGGTATATTGGGGTAGAGGATTGTTTCACCTCAGGAATGTTTTATCGAAATGGGAAAACAAACAACATGTTTTTGAGCGACAACTTAATAAACAATCAGGTATACGAATTTGATTTTTTACAATTTATGAATATTACTGGAAACTATTTCTTATTGGAGTGAGCGACTATCTTAAAACCGTAGATCGTACTTAAGAAGTAAAATTATTTCACAGGTTTTGAAATAATTGCTTTATTATATATACATTATTATAGGTTAAATCCACTGGTGTAGAAAACAAATCATTAATAATACAGATGTATAATACAAATCTTAGGAATAATGTATATAAGCACAAATAGTATAAAATATTGAAATTAGTGCCGTAACTGCACGCTTTTGTCTTTACCGTACTTTCTTCCACTTAAGTTGATCTTACCTTCCTTTGAAGTATTTATTACTATGTTTAAATTATATTAAATTGTACATTCAAATTTTGTTATAACATTACTTTTTTGAACTGAATGTGCAACTATTTTCCTTAACGTAATACTAGTTCTTTACACAACCCCTTTAAGACTACTTTATCGCCGACTTGGCAAATATTATTTATTATACAGAATATCCCAGAAGTTAGAGACCAGTTTACCGAGATGAGACGTTTAAAAGCCCATTTTGTAAAAAATGATTTGCAAAAAACTTTCAGATACAAACTTTGAGGATTAACAATGGTTCTTAAAATACATGATAATGCAAAGTGTTTGCATAGTTGTATGAAAAAATCAGCAATGTAACATTTAACAATTAATTACAATTAGAAACTAGTTAAGTTGCTATTATTTAAAGCAATAACTGTTTTACATAAATACTAACTTAAATACTGCAATCTGTTTGTTCAGATCAAGCAGAGTTGAAGTAAGAGATGGCATTGCTAAGTGGAAGGATTATAAACAAGAGGAAAGTGAATTATTGGTGTCATTCAAAAACGACGGTAAATACTATTTTAATTGATTTAATCTAAAGTTTTAGTGTTAATTACAATTTGGATTATGCTAAAATCCTTCTGTGTAATCTCTCTTTCTATAAAACACGATTAGAAATAATGCAAATTTAATTTAAAAAAAAATTTCTGGAAAGGTGTTATGATAAGTTTTTTTTTTTTAAATAAGTTTAAACAATTTACCTCCCAGTTTCATATACTGTATTTATGAAATTAAATACCTTTATAAATATTTTAATTTCATGTAAAAAGCTACACATTATTTGTGTGGTACACATTAGTAATAAGAATAGATTATCATTTATAATTGAGGGGCCACTGCTTTAAGGAGAAATCAGATAACTAAAACGTTTTTTAATGATATTCATAATATTTTATAATAATTACAGAGATCGGGCACATTACAGAAAGAAATGAAAACAATTAATGTCAACTTCACCACGTACCTCTTCGTCGTTTGAGGATGGGGTGCTCTTATTCTGGTCTTAAATTGTGCTAACCACTATAAAGGAAGTGTATATTGCTTTAAAAACTTTAAAAACCTATATAACACTTTCCTTGTACATCGGGCACTTAACTCGGTGGGGGGCACCATAAGTTTGAAATATATTAGTACGTGGGCGACCGAGCATCGCTCAGTATTTTTTTTTAGAAAAATGTATATAAATACGAACCCCATACTGAATAAATATAAATATTTTTCGATCTTACGTACATATGAACTGTTTATTGAAATAAAAATAAAACGAGTATAATTAGTTCTTACATTTTATTATATTTTTTTTGCAGATATAAAACCTAGCGCATTCGAATCCTGACGTTCAAAAACCTCTATAGGTACATGTAGGTTATGTAACCTAACCAATGAATAGGCCATATTTGATATTGTTTGTGTATTTTAGAAATAACAAATAATGCTTATAATCATTAGATAATTTATATTACCTTTATAGAAATGCAAAGAATGCAGAAATTGGTGAAAAGGTTTTCAGAACGGTCGATAACCGCACAAAAATAATGTTTCAGTTACGTTTGGTGTTTGAATAAAGAAATAAGTTGAAAATTATACTACCTGATACATTGTTAATGATTTATGTTTGTTAAATCTTATCTTATTAAACGAGCAATTCTTGTGTATTTTCTATTCGCTTATACTTAGTGACTTCAAAGGTTGTATATAAAAGAAGTTCAGAGTTTAAATTTTATGCCCATTTTTCAGAGTTTATGTTTATTTTTGCAGACGTAAGACCTAGCGCATTCAATTCCTGACGTCAAAAACCCATATTTGCAAATTTTCATCAAAATCGTTAGAGGCGTTAGCGAGATCTCCGAAATAAATGTATAAACAAATATACAGTACAAGAATTGCACGTTTAATAAGATAAGATATAGTTTTAAATGTTTATTTGTACAATGTGAAGTAGTATATTTAGCTTTGTATGTTTTATTTTTATTATTATTTTTGTGTTTTTGTATATTCATGTGTATTAATTTGTTTTGTATTACTAGGGTCTCTGCCCATGTGGTGACATATGGCGATAGTAATATATGTATAAAAACCTGAAAATCCCTAATTTTGTTTATAATGTTTTAATAGGAATTTTTATGGAAATGATTGATTATTACAGAGGCTCTTGGATCTAAGTTGGGTGGTGGGGGCAGCTCAGAACTGTGCTTAATGTAAGACATAGATCAAAATAGACAGGCAATATCTCCAACATTTGTCCACAAAATCTTTAATTTTGTACATAATGTTTACATTTTTTCAATTTTTTTACAGGTATTTTAAATATTTTAGGAATAAAAAGTAGCCTAAAATATTATCTGAAAAGTCCTATACATGTCAATGAAAGTTTCGTAAAAGTCAGTTCAGCCATTCCGGAGATTAGCCCGGAGAAACAGATAGACACAAAAATTATAAATGTGTGTTATACCATACGAGTTTAGAAAAAAATTATGTTTTGAAATCACAGACAGACACTTATATGTAGAGATATGCTGCTCATTTGCATTATGTGTGTTTCATATGGGACAGCTCAAATGTTTACTGCAGCAATGCTATTTGTACACAAATAGTAGAATGTTATAATACTAAACTAAAAGGTTAATGAATGAAAATATAGCGGTACGTCTTAAAGAGTGACAACTGCTGCGATAATTGCGTACATCCAAGCTTGTTCTTTTTGGAAGCCTAGTCTAATCCAGATCGAATCTGACGAGTTTTCGTTTGTCGCTAGAGATCAGCGACTAAACAGATAGTGGTAATTTTTCGTATGTTCTTTACAGAAGTCAGCGTCACTATGTATGAATAAACTTCCATTTTAAAAGATTATTATTGAACATGTTTTATTGGATTAGTTTATGTATTTTTATAGTTTGAACGGTTGGTTAGAGGAAGGCTTAAGAACAACTAACGAGTTACGTGTTCTATCAGGAAAAGTATTAATTGTTCTTCCTTTTTTTCAATGTATTTTGAAATTTTATAACACATTTAGGTAATTTATTTTGGATACTTTGGTACTTTGAAAGATATATAATGTTTGTCCACGATATATATATATATATTTTGCCCGCTGACGAATGTAAAGAAAGAGACCTAACCAAATTAAATTAGGTGGAATGCGTAGCGTGAGAGCGAGAAAATAGGCTGGAGAACACATTTCCAGCAAAACAGATCAAATGTTTGTTAAGTTATTATAAAATTACAAATATAAATTGCGTAGGTTACTCAGAGAAAATTAGTAAAATGTAAGTATTTTATAATTTACAAATAAGATATTTTGTTTGATTATGCCTAGAGTGGGGTCAATCTGCAAGGAACTATGTAATACTGGCGACAGATTTCAACTCTTACGCACTTGTCTACACTTGTACTAAGACGTTGTGGGTTATAAGAACACGTGAGTAATAAAAATGTAGTTTCCGTAACTGTTTAGGTTGGTGCAAGTTGAGGTGGTGTTTCGTTGAATAAATTGCTGTTTCCAGTTTCCACGAAGAAAATCTTCCTTTAAATATTAACTCCTATAGCAGCGAACGTACAAAAGTATGTCCATACGTGACGAACAAAATAGCATTACGCATGCGAATGGTTGTTTTGTATAATAACATAATATTATTAACTATAATTGTAAAGTGATATGTTACGTTATTGACCTGCTGTCAACTAAACCCCACTTTAGACATATAACAGCTGATTTAACTCATCATCTGTAATACTTAAACAAAACCTAGACTAGATTATACTTTAGGTTTATGTTTACAATTTTGCAACTTAAATCAAAACAAACTTCTTATAATGTGTGTATGTTGATGGTTTTGTATCCGAGTTATACAATTAATGTAGTCTAAAATAATCGTATTTGAGGATAGAAATCGTTGAAAAAGTAAGTATTTTTACATTCCTTTTTGTTTATTTAATTCTTGAAAGCTTAAAAAACTATTAATTTAGGCTATTGGTCTGAATTATTTCTATTTTCTTATTATCATAGAATTTTGACCTTCTTTATTGTTAATTTGCAAATACAGGCAGCTTGTCGATGAAAACATAAGTGAAGAATAGTATGGTTATACCTAACTGTATGTCTGTAAGATATTTGGGGTTAAAATAGTGGATTTAAGTAGGCATACGATTAAAATGTATATTTTTTTCCAAAATTTATTTTAGGTTTTTGAGTAAAACGTCTATCATGTTGGAAATCCCTAACGGCATATACCCAGATAGATATAGTTTGTTGTTTGTATGCCTAATTAGTTTCTTCTGAAGAAAGAAGTAAACAAAAATAAATTGTAAAAATATACATTAAGGACTTTAAATCTCAAAACAAGTCACACAGTCTTCATTAATCCTTAGAAGTTAAATGTTTTCTCATGTGTATCAAAATAATTTGCACGGGATCTTCATGAATAAAAGTAAACCTGGAAATTTCCTAGACTTAAACTACATTATTGAAAGTATTTAATTAGAATTAGTATCATTCCGAATATTCATACAATTCTTAGATATATAGTTTCTTGAGGCGGGGCATATTTTAAGAAGCAAAATATGTTAAAATAAATCGTATACAAGTATACAAGACTATCACACAAGGATGGACAGATATGACTGTGAGCGTTTCGTCTACAATAACTACGAGATAATCTCTCTAGAAACAATTGGAGACTTTTCTGATAACAATAACTGATTACTAACTTAAGGGGCACTCCACTATAAAAAAATGTCTTTATTTTTAAAGCAAACTTAATTATTTTATGTTTTATATATGAGTGTTGGTTATAGTGACTTTTCCATAAGTTTTGGCCCCCCAGCCCCTCTCCCCCGGGAGGGGGGGGGGGTTAATTTTTACGGATTTAACTAGGCTTTACTGTGGCAGACATAACTCAAGTTGTATTTGAGATAACTTCATATTCCTTTTTTTATTTTGAAAAGGACATTCCATTCTACAACCTGTAGTATGGATATTAAATTATGTAATATATTTCTGTAAAAAATATGTTGTTAAATTTTTTTATAAAAATTGTTTGTAAAATCTTTTCTTAATCATTTTTTAAAATCTATATTATAGGAACTAATGTATATCCATACTACAGGTTGTAAAATAAAATGTCCTCTTCAAAATAAAAAAAAAAAAATTATGAGGCTATCTCAAATATAACTTGAGTTATGTCTGCCACAGTAAATGAAAACGTGTGAAAAAAAACTTTCGGAAAACGGCCTGGAAAAAGACTAAGTTATTTGGAGAATATACATCTGTATGCCTGAAATATGTGTAAGCGTTTAGTTTTTATATAAAATAAACTAATTATAGGCATATTATCTATTAATATGTATCAAATTGTTCAGAAAATCACAAGAAACAAACTAGGTGAAAATAATTTGTATTTTTTTGTAATTTTTATCAATATTAAGGTGGAGTGCCCCCTTAATATAGACATTATTTTGATAATAGTGGTTATTTGAAAAAGTGTAAAGAATAATGTGTAATAGAAATACCATGTTTAATGACGGAATGCGTAAAAACACTTATTAATACTGTTATGATTGATTGTGTATAGTTTTAACGGTCTGTTTCTCATCATTTTCAGGAAATTTGTGGATCCTAACAAGAAATAGGAATCTTATAAAACTGAATCCAACAATTCTAATCTATCTTGATGCATTGAAAATAAAACCGTCTGAAATGAATGAAGTTGGTCAAGACTTCTGTATGTGAGAACAAAATGACATACTAATGTGTGTTTTTCACTCTGTACGATAACAAATAAAGTATTTGTTTTATCATAAAATGTATGTTTAAGCTGCTTAATTACTTGGTGAATTTAAAACGAGCGTAATTTTGAATCTTAATAGAGGTAATTTGACCAAGGAAACTAGATCACTCAAATTTTTCCTGGAACAATTTTAAAACGGTATACTTTGGATTTTATCCAACCACTTCCCTAAGTTATTCTAGTTAGCAGTTGGTGCACAGCAGTTAGGTTTTCTGAAGTAATAATAAACTGAAAATCATATTGAATTAAATACCAAACATTCGTATATAAATGTTGCATCATATCGTTTAATGAGTGTAGCCTATATACATTTCCTAAATACGTACGGATTGCATAAATTGAATTGTACAATGTAATAATTATTTTTTACGTATGCCTGTTAAATTACAAACCTGTTATAATAATTACAATTACCATTGCTTACACCATTCGAACGTGTTATATTACAACTTCCATCGCTTAAACTATACACACCTTGTATGTTTACAATTAACATTTCTTAGACTAAACAAATCC
>JAGFPH010000651.1:296145-319785 GCA_018207615.1 Philaenus spumarius
ATTTGTTATATTACAATGAACATTGCTTCCACTATACAAACCTGTTACGTTTACAATTACCATTGAATACACTATACAAATAAATTATGTTTACAATTATTACTATACTTACACTAAACAAACAAGTTATATTACAACCTCCATTGCTTATACTATACAAACACGTCATGTTTACAACTACTTTTGCATATGCTATACAAACTTTTTGTCTGTGCTTTTGTGCAAACTTATCTTCACAATGGCTGAACCAATGTGGATGTGGTTTTCAGTGATGTATTGAGATAAGCTTGGGGTAACGTTTAGTGTTTGTTTCATTTAAATTAGTTTAAATTTTTTTTAAATATATACGAGTATGTCAATTTAAAGGGAGTATCACGGGCATATATTGTAACTAACAGCGATATGTTTGGAAATAAACGAGAATAGTAAATATTTCATAAACGAGATTGTACATCATCTGCATAAAATTGTAGCTGAACATCATGGAAGGTAAAATTCCCCTGTGCATATGAAGTTGTAGTGGTCTAGTTGATCAGGAATTCAATAGGCGTGACATTGTATTGCGTAGCCTACTCTCTATGATGGCCTATAACGCATTTTTGAAACACTTCTGGCTTATAATGCAATGCAATAAACTTTAATTTATTGTCTCAGTGAAAACGGGTACAATTGTGGACTCTACCAAGTTGAATACACTTGTATATAATATTTTTTATGAAATTGTGCACAAAATTGGTATATTATTTTACTATTAAGTAACACTATAGGAATTTGGTTAAAAATGTTCAAGTCGGATTTAAATAGGCCTCTTCGTAATGTTAAAATAACAGATAGAACAGCTGAGTAGTGTATACAATAATATAATTAAATAGACACAGTCAATTAGTTTTATTGATCGATAATTTACCTATATTTCTCGGACTGCCAGTGTCATGTCGATTTTTAGACAGAAGGACTAAAGGAGGTAGGTTGTGGTTCATACGGCTGGAAGGTAAGTAGTTCAAAAGCAGAAGAAAACCTAGTTCTGGTTCGAAAACCATATGAATAATATTATAAAAAAAATATATATATATATCATATTGGTAATGTCTCATATATAGGCTTGGCTAAGTCACGTGGGTTGGGAGAGATGAACTAAGGCAGGACTGGATAGTAGAGCGATGGGGAAACAGACGCAGAAGTGGAAGGTGATGGAAAGATTGTAGAGTAAGGATTTAGACCATGATCCGTATAATATAGTGTATTTCAGAGGCATAGTCGACATAAATGTAAATAGCCACACAAAAAATTACCTCGATCTAACACTACACAATTATGATTTAGAGTACATTTTCAAATGTTTTCAAACAAATGTAATTTAATATTCTATTATAAACTTCCAAACCTTTTTTACTCAATTGGTTATTCATAAAAGGTCTTTTATTGTGAACTATCTTGTTCATAATAGTATCACACCATAATAATAACAGAGTTAAACATATTAATTAAATACTTCAAATATGAGAAATCAAAGTAGTTAAAGAATTCATACTTTTAATTTAGGAGACGGTGGGAAGGGGTAGATAGTAATTACTACAAATTTTAAACCAAGAAAAACGAAAATTTACAAATACAAACTAACTTATTCCAAACTTTCTTCTGTAAAGACTATGTTTACTTTTCTTTGATGAAATGCCTCTTGCTTTGAAATGACAAGTTTTGCATTTCTTTGTATTATTGAATATTCAGAGTAAACCAAAATGTTTTCAGATTTCATTTCAAGAGTGCGCCACAAATGCTTTGTACAGTTACCAGTTGCCGTTGCTAAGGAATTTACAAGAGCACTCAAACCCAACAAGCTCCTAGACTCTTACAGGAAAACTTGTTTTTATTTACTTTGCCTTTGTAACAGTTGGGGACACTTATTGCAATATTGCAATTGTAGTTGTTAATGCCACTCGCGGAGTTTATAGCAAGGTCTCTTAAATGATGGGACTATTTAACATATTAGTCCATTCTAGTTTAAACTATGAGTTTCTAATGTTTAACTGTATACATTTTTAAACGATTTGTTCCGACATTTGCCATCATTTGTGTACATATAAATGATACAAAAAGTTTTTCCAGATATTGACTCTTGTTACTAAGTGAAAAATAACGCTAACTTATATATATAAACTATACTGTATGTTATCAGTTTAGGCATTTTTTATCACAGTATAATATGAATCCAATAGTTTGCAAATATATTTTTATGACTTATAAAATTGACTTATAAAAATATGACTTAAAAAAATACATTTAATGTAAAACATATTTTATGGTTCATTTCCACCTCTGTACAATCTATTTGCTGAACTTTTTATAACATACTTTTAAGGCTTAAATATCTTGACTTCTGCGTTTAGTTATTATCTGCAAAGTAACTTTGAACACCTCCAGTAGAGCAAAGCTACGATGTGATTGCAGAAACTAATCAACCTACAAATTAAACTTCGATTACTCCAGTATAAATTACACAATTCCAAATCCATACATAATTCTGTTACATAATTACTATGTAAATACCATTAGAACGTTGAATGTGTTGCGTCTAAGATTAAATACATAGTCTTATGATAGGAAGCCTATATACATCATGTTAATGCTTTTTAGTGAATACAAAATATATGTTTTTACGATTATTATTCATTTTGTTTGGTAAAGTTAGACATTTTAAATTGTACAAAAGATAAGAATAATGAAGAATATTCAAATCGAGATTTCTTTAAAATCACTTGCATTACGTTTCTAGGTAAACTTAATTTCTATAATATTAAAAATTCTACCATTATTTAATTTCTCTAAACTAAAACTTTTAACGATGTATTATATTGTAACCTACCTGGTCGAGTGTTTGTGTATACTGTGTTATATTCACTGAGTCATGATTGATATAACTGAGTCATTGATAACTTGAGTTTCGGTATAAGTTATAAGATACTTCGTCTTCAGTCAACAACTCAATTTACCCCTAATACAATAAACTTCGTTCCCAACATTGGCTTCAAGCTAAATACAATTCACTGTCTTCTGTTTCACTATACATGTTATTAATACTTCAACAAATTTTTAAATTGGTTTCATCATTAAAAGTTTTACAACATTATTAAATACTAAATGCCTTTATTTATTATGTAATACTAAAATTATACCGTTAATGTCGTACTTGTAATAATTTAAGCAATATGATTTCTTAGAAGTAAATAAAACAGTTTAGTTTTAGTGGTAAGATTTATATTTCCGTAGAATTTGATTCCTGTTTTGTGCTATTTATAGAAAAAAAAATTCCGTTATTATTTACATTACGGTAGTTGATGTAATAGGAGCATCAGATTTGGGATGATCATTATTGAAAAGTTAAAGTTTTAATACACATAGGCCTATATAAAAATAAGGCATTTCAACCAAATTTTAAATTCATGATCACATTTATAGTTATTATGTAAACATGTAAAGTTTTCTTTATTGTAAATATCCTAATAAAAGCGTTAAGACAAAAATAATTGGAGTAAATATAAACATTATATCCATGTTATATATATTAACTAAATAGCTGCAGCTCCTAAAATGTTACACTATGTAAAATTTTCAAAAAATATAATAGAAATTATACAGCTTTTCCTAAATTAAATTAAAATTTTACTTCATATACAACCTATAAACAAAATATAAATTTATTGCACTTAAAATATTACTCAACTTAACTATTTACAGAGATAGTTTTAAATCCAATGATAATTTATGTAAATAATAGTAATACATACAACACAATATTAAAACGTCATATTCACGATATAGATCCTTCAGAAACCTTCAAATTCTTGAACAGCTCCATCAGGCCCTGTAAGTGGAAAGGCAGAGCTAAAACAATGATCAGCACTAAAACCCTGAAACGGCTCAATCAGATTCTGTAAGCACATTGAGAGATCTAAACATCATGGAATTACTCAATCAGACTTTCCATGCACAATTGGAGAGCTAAACACTGGAACCACTCAACCAGACTCTGCAAGCACAGCTGGAGTTCTAAAAACCCTGGAACGGCTCAATCAGATTCTGTAAGCACATTGAAAGATCTAAACATCATGGAATCACTCAATCAGACCTTCCAAGCACAATTGGAGAGCTAAACACTGGAACCACTCAACCAGACTATGCAAGCACAGCTGGAGTTCTAAAAACCCTGGAACCACTCAATCAGACTATGCAAGCACTGTGGAAGAGTTACAACAAATTAATCCGTCGTTCCATAATGCCCAGCAGGGAAGAATGGTGCTAAAAAAAAAACCCTGAAAATAATCAATTGGAGAGCTTAACACTGGAACCACTCAACCAGACTCTGCAAGCACAGCTGGAGTTTTAAAAACCCTGGAACCACTCAATCAGACTCTGCCAGCATAGTTGGAGAGTTAAAACCCTGGAACCCCTCAAACAGACTCTTCAAGCACAATGGGAGACCTAAAAAACCTGGAACTACTGAAGCACACACTCCACGCACAGCTAAAACCATTGAAGCAATCAATAAAACTCTGCAACCACAGTGCTAAAAAAAATAGAACTACACAATCAGACTCTGCAAGCACAGTGTGAGTGCTAAACACACTGAAACCACTCAATCAAATTTGGCAAGCACAGTGTGAGTGCTAAACACCCTGAAACCACTCAATCAAATTTGGCAAGCACAGTTGGAGTGCTAAAAACCCAGGAACCCCTAAATCAGACTATGCAAGCACAGTTAGAGAACTAAAACTCTGGAACCACTCAATCAAACTCTGCAAACACAATTGGAGTGATAAAACCCTGAAACCACTCAATCAAATTCTGCAAGCACAGTGGAAGTGCTAAAAACCCTGGAACCATTCTAGCAGACTCTGCAAACACAGTTGGAAAGCTAAATCGCTGGAAGCACTTATTCAGACTCTGCAAGCAGACTAGAACAGCTGAAAACCCTATGACCTCTCTAGCAGTCGGAAAAGAAGAATTACGAACACTGGGACTGTTCCATTAGGCCCAGAATGCGTATTGGGAGAGCTAAACCCCAGAAACTGTTCTTGCTGGCGGAATGGGATAATTAGAAACCCTGAAACCACTCTATTAGGAACAACAGGTGGAGTGGGGTTAATTATTAATTAATTAACTAATAGTGGTAGTACATAAAGCAAAACCTTAGTAACAAAAGTAATTTTCAGCATTAAGAATATATTTAACTACTTGTAAACAGATTTAAAAAAAAAATTTACAAAAATCGTTGAATCGTATAATTGATTGGTTATTATCAAGAAAGAATTCTAACAATAGTCACCTCAACCTGAAAACTAATGAATATAAATAATACACTAAAGTTAATTCACAAATCTTATTAATGAAATTATCAACCGAGAACAGCAATTTAAAGTTTAATAGAATCACTAGTGATGAAAGTGAAAGTGTAAGTAAAGGTTAAATGTGTCACGTTGAAGTGTTTCCACAATAGCAAATAATATATGTTTAACTCTAGGTCACAAAGAGTGTCTAAACAAACTTACTAGGTGTAGCTAGTCTGCTTCTGCCCCGTGTATATATAACACAATCAAAATGCATAAGAAATGAGATAAGGATATAGAGATATGACGCACCAGAGCATCAAAAGACAGAGATGCAAAATTTAGAAGATAAATTCCAAAAAACAACAGACGAAAATCTAGGCAACAGAAAAATTATGAACACTGCAATGATTTAATTGGAATTTGGAAATATCAACATGATAATTATGTTTGAAACTTTTAAATAATAAAAGTTATACTGTAAAATTATCGTTCAAAACAGAATAATAATAAAAAAAACATTGGTTATTTTCTAGCTACGAAATTGACAGTACAAGGGCAATTACCTTAAAAGGAAACTGTATTAAATTAACTAAAACAAATATATACAGCCAGATGATATATTTAAAATTAATTTCAAAATAACTCCAAGGTATTGTAGACCAGACGAATGTATGAATGAAATGATATATACAAATTTAATATAATTAGCAATAATAAGCGGTGTAATAATAATTTAAAAATGTAATAAAATGTAATCATTTTTGTAGTAGGATCCTTCGGTAGGAACGTAGGAAAATATAATTTATAAACGAATAAAAAATAATACTTTGACAATAATATAGAATTTAAAATTTAATTTTATATAAAATTGAATAATATTTTTAACTGTCACTTGCATTATTATTTATAAAAGTATTTAGAATAGGTTAGAAATGTATGTCATGTTAGAGGTAGATATTTGGTATGTAGATACAAAGATCAACGCTTGGAAATCGGCAAATCTTCACGGTGTGGAAAATGTTTGAGTGAAAACAATGGGTTACAATTGATTGACTATAACTCGGTTCTAATTGGACTAGAAATGCAATTAAAATTTCATTGTCATCAGTGAATAAAATTATTGACAAATTTATATCTGTCACTTTTAAATAGATTCAGCGATTTCTTCAATATACAAAATTAAGATAAATTAGTGTCATTAGAAAATATAAACAAGTTCGGACTACCAATGTTTTATTTTGTCTTTTGGGTCACGGACAATTAAAGATGAAAAATACAATTGTGTCATAGAACAGTTTTCCCTAGTCTCTGCAGATGTTTGAATTATCTGAATTAACCTCAATAAATGTTCCTTAAATTAAATTAAATTTAAATTAACCTCAGTACTAGGTTTTTTTAAGATTTTACATAAAAAAATTAAGCAATTTGCTCAAAAACGATGCTATCCCTGACAAATTGAAAAAGATTCCGAGTAATCGTTCATCCAGTGAAGGAAGACCTTGAATGATTTGTGGATTGCGATACCAGCATGACTTCAACATTGTTGTAGGACTCTTCAGCCTCTCAGGAGTGTTCTAGGTAACGTGTATACGGTTATTTTATTTCAATATATGTGATATTTTATTTTCACCTTGTTTCCTTTTGTAAAAGATTAAATATTTTTATAAAATTTCAAAGTTTTTCAAATACACTTAAACATTGGTTAAGTTGATTGTAATCAAATCAAAGTAGCAATAAATATTAAATATTATTATTTAAAGCTTAAAGAATATTTTTTAGTGAGAATTCAGTTTCATAGCAATTATTACAAATGATGATTTCATATCTTGTATGAATTTTTCCAACTAAATTTACAAATATTGAAATAACAAATGCTTTGTCAAAATGAATTATAGCCTATTTTACTCAGGGATAGTAAAGCTTTTTATTAGTAAAACTATTTTTTTTCAATCGGTTCAGTAGTTTCTCATACATACAAATAAACAAACAAGCAAACCAACAAATTTTACCTCTTTATAATATTATAGTATATAGACAAAACTCTTAATGGACTTCACCCACCTTTACTGCTGTTTCAAATGTACAGTTGCTAGAATAGTATATAGACAAAACTCTTAATGGACTTCACCCACCTTTACTGCTGTTTCAAATGTACAGTTGCTAGACATGACGTATTGTCGTCAAATTAAAATTCTTCGAAGCAAGGCTTCGGGTTACACAACAAACACAAAACACAACACAAAATCCTGTAAACAATTAATATATACACAATCTTGACGTTTCGCGAAGAACCAATAACACTTCGCGTCTTAAGGTGCCGTAAGTCCTGAGGACTTTCTTTTTATAATTATAGCTTTTATTTTATTATTACGAATCATATAATGAAAATATTTACAAAGACTGATGGTAATTACAAAATAAAAAATAATAATTTCTGACAACATCTTGGTTTTTTTATGCGGAAGGATCAATGCTCATTCATCTTCGTTAGTAGTGGAAGTAGTAAGAGATTGGTAGAGTATCGATGTCATCGTCTTCACCTTCTACCTGAATTAATATTGCGACTCCGTTGTTGCAATTTCCCTTGCAATTCGAGCATGTGATACAAATACACCTGCCACTGTCACATCCTTTCGTGCATCGGCAAAAAATCATCTTCAGATTTCGTCAGGAGCAGCATCCAACTCTGAGTGTTTCGGAACTAGTTGGTTATTCATCCTCTCCCAACCCCAATTTGGTGCCCCACAATTAGGTTCCTTCCCTAACCACAGGTGTATTTGATGGTACGTGTAGGAATGCATACTGCTTAACAGCTTTTTCGGTTGGAGCTAGAGTTGAGAGATTAGGTTTCAAGTTTGCAGCTGCTTTGATAAATGATTTGTAGCGGAACTCGTTGAGGGATTTTTCTGTGACTGGAGTGCCATACCTTGAGAGAGCTTCAATTGAGTCAGAGGATGAAGAACTGCTGACAAATACTCGGCTACACGTTGTATGATTTTGGACTTCTGGTATATTTTGACCAAACCTACTTTACTCTTGTGATATACTGCGGATGTCGTGTAACAGCCTGTGAATGCATGTAAGAATAACAAATGGACATTGTCCTTTATTTTAAATTCCTGCTGCACATTTATTTAGGAATATACACTCGTCTTGACCTTTCCTCTTCCAGGTTTTACCAGCAGAATGTCGCGATCAGTTGGGGTTTTTTTGCTACCAAGAGAATAGACAAATCAATGTCCTCTTCAATAACAGCAACCGAGGAATTTTGCAATTTGCTGAAAACTCTCTTCACAATATGAACGTCAGCATTACCTGGAGCTTGGAGCGTATTTATTCTATTTTTCTGCAGCTGTATGATTAGGAGGTTTATCAGCTGACTCTTATTATGAAAGTTGGAAATTAAATCCTCTTGTTTGACTTTAATTTCACTTTCTAAACTGACAGTGATGTCCACACATCTCCTGAGTCGATATCGTCGACTCTTTTCAACTGCTTTTGTGCTCTCTGATGTGTCAGTGTACCCATAAAAAAACACTGTACAGCCTCTCCCATGATAATGGGTTTTCAGAAATGTAACATAGCTATCACAAATGGTTGATAAAGTTGTCTCTTTTTGCCAAACAACTTTGTGGAATCCCCATCAACAACAAATTTAAAGTTAGTTAAATTAATGTCCTTATAAATTTGCTTAAATAGTGTGTATAGCAGTGCTATTCTGCACTTCCTCATTACACTTGTATTGAAGAACGCCAGGGGGTATGGAGCCAGTTCATATTTCATATAATTCTTCAAATCCTCATCCGATTTCTTGGTAATGGAGATTCTCTGAAAAGCAAGAATAGATCCACGACAGTTTTTTCATTGTCAATATTTATTGTCGAATTCATTGAGGAAAGAGGAAGCGCGCGATCTTTCGTGACAGTTTGATATTTGTGAATGGCAAGTTATCCATTTTTGCCATTGCTCTTTTGCCAATTGTAACTGCATCATGGCATAATATCGTATCATCGCCAACGACTCCTGTCGCTATTGACATGATTTCCTCGGTTCTCAGAAAAGAAGGGTGTTTATCAAACCATTGTATAAGCTTGCCAATGTCACTTGCGTCTCGACTTTGGCGAGCTTCCCCAAAATCCTTGTGCTGCTCACTTGATGAAACAAAACACCACAATATTTTTCGAGTGAAGCACATATTATGACTTTCGTTTCAGTCATCCCAATTACCCATTTAATGAGAGCACTGTCTGCCATACCTCTACCACGGGTCATGCCACCTTGGCTTGAGAATGACCTCATCAAGGTTGTCTCGATGGTCATGTCTGACCACATTCCGGACCAGAACCGGTCATTCATTCTCATAGTGAAATATCCTTTTTTCACGAACTTCTCGTACGCCTCTGGTGTTAATAGAGTAGAGCGGTTTTCCATATCCTATACATATAAGTGGCAAGACTTGGCATACGAGAAGTGTCCAGTAGCGTGAAAATATGGCATCATTCGCTTACAGCAGTTAAGATGAGCAAGGAAATCGCCATGCCTCTCTGAATGGATGTAGTCCTTTAATAAATTCACCATTTTGAAGTATTGAATCCATAGCATTTCAGTGGGCCCATTGTTGCTGATCCTGTCCATCACTTCTTCAAATTTGATAGCCACTGATTCAAGTAATTATTTTTGGTTCAAAGCATCCAATGAGGGAGACTCGGAGAGTAAATCTGCCGTAAGTGTGCTGATGCATGTCTGCTCTTCATCCGAGAATTTTACTTTGTCTAATATCATGTTTGACAATGTATTTTCAACAAGAAAATTACCTCCTCTCTGCTCTGGCAAATGCGTGCCCATTAAGCATTTTATCCACTGATAATGGAGCATATATAGTGGATAAAACGTCTTTCAAACCAGCTCCAATCATGAGGTACCCTTCACACCCCAGAAATGACATTAGCAGAAGAAATCCGCCAAAACGTACAATACAACTTGACAGTTCAGAGTGTGATGTATTCGTGGCAGCTGCAACAATATCCCTGGCTTTCCAATATAGGGGTTCATAAAGTACCGAATACATGTTTTTGATCTATTTCGTCACACAACTTATTGCATAGTGCATAGTGCAGTACTGTATAAACTGTGTCATATTCTTATGGGGGGATTTATAAGAGGAAGGGTAATCACTCGAGTCTTTTCACTTGGTTTTCCTCTTGATATACATGTTCCTCTTCCATTCTAGTACTGCAATACCATGCTTTTTGACAACAAGCCACAGGATGCCATGTGGTGCTGGATGTGGTGGCTCTTCTGGTAATTCAATGAGTGCCACAGTCACATTTTGTAGACCTGCTTTCATTGCGGTGTATGTTTCTACCGGAATAATTCTGAGTTTTCCAATTTCAGCAGACGTAAGCATCGTGTTCAATCTTGGTATTTCTGAATCTTTTTCAACACGTTTGGCCTGATAACTGATGTGATAACATGCCCAATAGCATCACACTTCTTACTTTGATTCCTCAGTTTTCTTAGTTTTTTACAACATAACATCCTCAAGAAAGGTTTGGAGGGATTTTGGGAGAGAATTTGCATGCATCCTTCAAAAAGTTATCTCTAGGGGGGTAAGTGTTATAATTGTACACTTTACTCTGAATATCTTGCCTTATTATTTCAGCAGCTTTTTGGACGATCCTTAGTCACTCTTCTTTCCTATTGTTTTCCTTGTTATCATACCATGTGTTGGTTAGCAATTTGTACCCGGTGTCACTAAAACAAATTATTAGTACCTTGAATCTGTTGGATGCTGCTATCACGAGTATTCGATCCTCATATACCTGCAACAGTTCTGTGTTGATAGTTACCCACTCAGGTTTCCTCCCAGTAATAGCATCCATAATTTTGTTTACAGTGAACTGACAGTCACTATTCTCCTCCAGTAAGTCACTAACCTGTTCCATTGCGTTTGAAACATAGTCTTCAGACGTGGATGATGTGGGTTTCTGATATAACGGTCTCACAAAGTTCAACCGACATTTATCGTGGTACACAGCCTCTTCCGCAACTAAATCATTTAACGAGGAAAGAAGATCCATCACTTCATCTCCCCATTGGTCTTGCCTAGCTCAAGCAGCATCAATACTCGTTACTTGTATATCAGTTTTGTTGCGTCCTTTTGAGATGTTTGTAACTGACAATACCTTCCTACGTCTCTCTTTGGGCTTCTTTTGCTCTACCTCAACACTTTCGGCACAAAAGAAACATTTTGTTTTGAAATTGAATTTAAGTTGTTTGGATCTCAAAGCTGCATACTCAGGTGGTTCTGAGGACGTTGAAGGTGTCTGTCTTTTTAAACGAGCCTTGATGGATTGCGGTCTGGTGTAATTTCGACATTCCGTATGAAGAATAAGGGTGTCCAAAAACTCTAAAAAGGAGATATTGCCATCTCCCCTTTCTCTACTTGCTTTGACGAGTGATAATATTCATTTTCTTGTCAAGTGGAAACACCATCACCTAGTCCAACGATTGATTCATCACACACAAAACACTGAGTAGCCATTGTACGCACTACACTGTTAACGTTCGCGTAAATTAAAAAATGCACGAAAACCCGATAAATAAACGGTATCTACAACGCTCGACGTAAGTTTGAAGTGAACTGAAGATAAAGAAAGGAAGTTAGTGATAACCCCATAGTTCTGCCCTCGGTCTTTTGGAAGAAGTCAGGAGGCAAGCCTTTGATATTCTTTCCTTGGCGTGAGATACCGGCAACCTTGATTTCATTTCTGAATTACTATAAGCGCATGTAAATACTTTCATTGTATGATTCGTAATAGTATAATAAAAGCTATACTTATAAAAAGGGTTGTGTTTCAGTTGCAATTACCTTATTTCCATTGTTAAAGTATTGTTCTTCATAATGGTAGCACGTTACAGCAGTTAAAACGCAACAGGCTCTCAACATAATAATTTCTAGAGTAACATCTAAATTAAGCGTACATTTTAGAAATGACAATAAGTATTATTTTTTGTATGTTTTACAAACAAATCCGAAAAGGACGGTAAATTTCTTCAGGGTAAAAATGTCGGATTTGAACAGTAGAGGAAATGTTAAGGGACATTATGTCTGTGTGATTAATAGATTGCTTGACAACAAAGTAATTGCCGGGATTTGTTATATCTTATGTCGTCAGCTGTTCTCCGAGTTGGTCCTTGAATGCAATACATCAAGATAAAACTCATTTCTGGACAAAGCAATTCTCTCTTTGTTTGTTATATGATACATTTAAATATTTATGTATCGTAACGCTACAATTCTTATAATATATACATGGCTAAGCCTGAGTGACTGCATTCGAAGAATCTGAAGTGATTAAGATGACATTTTAAGTTAATGTTCCTTTTTTTACGAACTGACCACAAAGTGAATCCCTTAACAATCTTCAAAAACTATGTTTGCCCTGCGAAGTCGTTATGATTATAGTTATTAAACAATATATTTCATTCGCTATTCCCCGGGTTACGTTAGAGGCCTTGTTAACTGCCCACAGCCTAATTTCAATGAGAGCTTATACACTTGTAACAACCACAAACACGGGTAGCCAGCTTTGACTTACACTTAAATTGCCGAACAATAACATTAAAGCACTAGACACAAACACTTAATTAAGTAACTAGATCATTGTCAGCCCAAATAGGCTATAACTCCCCAAAATAGGTTTATCAGACGCCGCGACTATTACATGTCTAATCGGCCCCCGCGATACGGTAGCCACTCGCTAATTTACTTAGCCGGCCATCACACAATTACACAACACAATATTAATTAATCAATTAATCGTTGGTCTCTCTAAAATGGTCTGTAAATGGCTGCACGTCGGTGGAGAGAATGTTGTAACACGGCAAACCACGCTAACGGATTCTACCTGCCGTGCCTACTTGATCGTTGGTCATAGATAAGATAGACCTAGATAACTTGTGACAGGCTCTGGTTCTCTCCTAAAATCCTAATCCGGAACCTGAGCGCGTCACAAAACTAATGAAGTTCTGCAACACGGAACATTTAACGAACAATACACCATTTTCAAAACATAATATAGTCAGAGCAGAATTTATGTCACCTCATTGTACGATACTGTGATAAGAGTTCTTTAAATGTAGTTCGATGTTGTAACAAAATAATGTTCTTTATTTTTGTATTTTTCTGATATTCTCAAGACTCCTCATAAGTATTATTTTTCAACTAATTGAATATGTACTTCGAAACACGTAAAATAAAGCTACTAATCAACTCTCACGACGGAGTAAACAGATTTTACAACCATCTGAGACTTGGACACACCCATTCAAAATTAGTTGAAAAAACTAATTATATCTAAACTTTCAATTAACCAGGTTCTATAGTGGTTGGGTGGACAAAATATGTTGACTGTACTTAACTTTAAAGGAAAGACACCAGTTAGGTTTAAGTTGTTTTAAAATAGACATGTTAAACTAATCGTATAATTATTAATAACATTATAACGATATTCTAACCTCAAATGTCTACAGGAAGATTGCAAACGGTATCGAAATGACTAAACATTTATGTTTTATTTTGGTGTAGTAAAAACATTTTTTTGTAAGTTTGTAATAATTTACCATGCCCTTTATTTATATAATTTTTCTAATAGCTTGGTTCTGGAGACACAAACTACCAAGATACTAAATTTTTAGTTTTTAGCAAATAACTGCGTTAACTTTTAAGTTTCAGAAATAACAAGACGTTGTGTTTGTCATTGAAAAAACGAAATTTTCATTACTTGATTTTGTTTTTAAAGTAAGAAGTTTTCGGGATATATTTTACATAAAAAAAAATTTAAACAGCCGTCATTTTAAAAATATATTAAAAACGTTTTGGTTTTTGTACATGGGAAAAAGATGGCATACCAAATATGTATTCAAAATTTGCGTTCAATATATTTTATAAATCCAAAAATATTAACTATTTGGTGTATAACTGGAAAACGAAGCATTTCCGAACCTATGTTTGTATTAACTTGTTTTCTTTATTTTAACTGGTAGAACACGTCCTGAAAGTTTCTACGTTTCTTCCTGAATCACCCTGTATAAAGTTGATAAACTAAATTAGTTCAAGCAGGTGAGAGTATCAAGTCTTGAGGGAAGTGTAATTACATCAAGTAGAGGAGTGTCAAACTTAGCTGTATAATTTAAAGTTCTGTATAACAACAAACAGCTGATTGTGTTGACGTCACCATACTGTCACTACGCAACAATACAGTGTTCTAAGAATCCCCCCTCACATAATCTAGCTCTATTCTTAGCCAGGAAATCATTATAATAAAACAACCTAATAATGTCAATATGGCTAATTTTTGCTTAAGCTGTTAGTAACAAAAAATCAGATATTGGTTATAGTAACAATTGTGGCATAGATCTTGGAACCATACTTTTTTAATACAATATCAGAGCGTTGTGTGATAACGTTCAAATATTTTTTCCTCCTGTGCTAGATAACACATTCGTAATTTATACTTAGTACAATTGCAACAAAATGGCTCAATATCTCACTTGGGACTAATGAAATGTCAAACAAACGTAGAAGGATGTTTCCTATTTGGTTGCAAATAAAGTGTTACTTGTCATGTGTAGGTATTGCTAAAGGACGGATTAATACAGACAGTGGATGCGAGACATACGAGCGTTTGGCATGAGCTAAGACTTGTCTTAATTAATTATCCCTTTACTTTATCAACCTTCAAACACGTTCAATGTTTTGCGGCCTGCCAGATACCTCAGGCTCACAGTTAACCAATGCAAGCAATGTCTCTTGAGATCTAAATAAGCAGAACATTATAAAGGGGAGGTATACAAAATTACCTATTTTTCTACTGGATTTTCTCAGCTGTTATAATTGTTGGAGAGTTCATTTTTGCGGCGAATAACTGTTTAGTTAATGCCATTTTGAGGTTAGTGCCATGGATCATAAGTGCTTAGCGCATCATCGTGAGTCATTTTTCGAAAGTAATGAATCTGTGATTTCTACACAACGTCAGTTTCGTGGTGCCACTCCAAGTCGAAAAACTACTGTAAGGTAGGTTGATAATTTCCGGAACACGGCATCTGCACTTAAAATCAAACCGAGTGGCGGACCTTGAACAGTTCGAATAATGGTAAACATTGAAATGTTTCGCGCAAGTGTACTGCAGAGTTGTAAGCGCTCAGCCCGTAACAATCAATTGCTTTGGCAATTTCGAATACGTCTGTCAGCAGAATATTGCATTAGGATCCATAGACTATGTGAATGAAGCTAATCTTCTTTAAGTACTGGTCATGTCGGATAAAGCTCATTTTGAACGGTTGAGAAGAGTCAATAAACAGAATTTTCAATATTGGTCTGCTGAGAATCCAAGGGAACTTCATGATTGATCACTTCATCCACAAAAAGTGACTGTTTGGTGTGTAGTGGCACTGTTTGGAATCATTGGCCAATATTTTTTTGAGAAAGATATGGGGAATGTCTGTCACTATTAACTCAAAACGCTATGTGGCCATGATCAGAAATTTTCTGATTCCACAGTTACATCAGTTAGGAATCGACATAAACTCTATTTGGTTCCAACAGGATGATTCGACTTGTCACACATCAAATGAGTCAATGCCAGTTTTACAACTGTTTCCTGGACTGTGCTTTCCCAGTTTGGTGGTTCCATGGTTTCCGCGATCCCCAGACCTGTTCTCTTGTGACTGTTGGCTAAAGAGTAAAGTCTTCGTTTATAAGCCACAGAATATTGCTGAACTAAAGCAGTGTATAACGAAACAGATCGTTGCAATTCCTTAGTCTATGTTGCTGAAGGTTACAGCGAGTATGCAGAAGAGATGGGAGACCTGTGTGGATGTGAAAGGATATTGACTATTATAAGTAGAAGTGGCAAAATCATGTACATATTTTAGTTTGGTTTGTAATATTAAACTATGTTTAGTTATTGAGTTACTTCATTATAAAAATGTCCTGTTTTTGGCTCACCCAGTATTTAACACTTGGAGTAAAATACAGAGAAATAAGTAATATTAATAAAATGTATATACAACTACATAGATTAAAGTATTATTATGTTCTATCCGAGTTATTTCTAAATTTTTTTCGTGTATCAGCTTTTCTTCAACTGTTGAATTAACAATGTTTCCAAAAATGTATTTTCCAACTATCATGTTTTATTTTTTTTATTTCTAAACTAGTAAGATCTATTGAAAAGTCACTTGCAGATTAATTTGATTCATAAGAGAAAAAAATATAACTTTAAAATGTTAAGTTGAATGTGTTATAGAAATAATGTAGGCTATATAATTTATTTTGATGTTAAATTTCTTGGAAAATGAATATTTTTTGCAATTGTTTTTGTTTACATCGTTCTTCAGAAGATATTACTTAGGCCTACAAACAACTAACTATATACGACTGTATGTATGCCATTAGGGATTTTCAACAAGTTAAATGTACAGAGCCTACCATTATTAAATATTTTACTCAAAGTCGTGACATTAATTTTGGAAAACCAAACAAAGGATCATACTTTTAATCATAGCTAGGTCAAATTAAATCAACGATTTTAGTGACAAATAATATTTTAAATACAGTCATTTTGGAGAAACTATATTATTCTCCACTTTAAAGTTCACTTAAGTTGTCATCGACAGTAGACCTATATTTGTAAATTAACTGAAGCATTATATCAAAGTTTTATGATTCAATGAATATAGAAATAACTCAGACCAATAGCCCAAGAAAGTAATGCGCTATACTATTTTGTTATTTACGTAAGGACGTATATCATACACTCGCTTTTATAAGACATGATTAAGTTTTTACAAAAGTAATACTCATTTGTTAGTTAGAAAATTCTAATATACCTACCATTAAAACAGTTTTACAAACATGTACAGTAATTACCCAATTTCAGAAGGTAGAGGTGCGACTTCTTTTATTTTGATCCGTCTAGTTGTAGTTCCGCTTCTATTACCATATTTTCACAAAACGTAATGGTGACCATGTAAAGTAGGGCACCTTCTAATTATTCCTGTTACAATACGATCTTGAAATTTGTTAAATTTAAACTATAATTCTTGATTACGTTTAGTTATCCTTATTAGACAGAAAGATAATAAAAGATTCGGTTTCTCACCATTGTGACTAATAATTATAAAAACACAATGTACAAGGTTTATAAAATTGTAAGTCTGATTACTGTTAAGAAATAAAATAAAAGTTTTTAAACGATTTATATCAAAACTCTAAGTTCATTTCTAACCAAAATTCTACATTAATTAACTCATTATAATTTCTTATTATAATTAAGACCATATGATCCTACTATTTGTGATAAATTCTTATGTTGATGCAGTACGTATTTGTCTTTTAAGTACCTAAATGTTTTTCTTTAACAACTCTTGGAGTAATAATAGCAACAATGTTATTAAAATTGTTTTACTGGTTCTTTCCAACCCGGATCTCTTATTTTGACAGATAAGAACAAAACAAACTATAACACACTTATTAGTGTACTATACACAACATTTAGCTTATATATGTGTATATAGTTTAATTATAGTAACGAAATTATATGCAGGGTAGGCGAAGAATTGAGTTTCATGAAATTCAAAAGTATTAGTTATTACATCTAATTTGACGTTTTCTTAATTTTATAATTAGATTAGGTCCTCGTTTCTAAAATGTATATATATGTACATATGTTAATCCGGACAGTTACCTGAGAATAATCAAGTGGTTGCTTCCAGCATTAAAATTG
Source organism: Philaenus spumarius (assembly GCA_018207615.1). Lineage (NCBI taxonomy): Eukaryota > Metazoa > Arthropoda > Insecta > Hemiptera > Aphrophoridae > Philaenus > Philaenus spumarius. The sequence goes on from JAGFPH010000651.1 coordinate 314,264, forward strand.
TGCTCAGTTGTATTTGACGGGGACGAGTGTCACCAACTATGACGTCATTACAACTGGTAATACTCTGGTCACACCAAAATGCCAAAAAGCTAAATTAATAATATTAGCCTTAAATAAAATAAATAACACTATGCTACGATCTACATTAGATCTACATTAAACATGTCGTATAATTAAATTGAAAATTTTATAAACAAATAAACAATACTTCATTTCATACCTTGTGTAAAGCGGTTACTGCTACATCGATGTTAATTAATTCAATAATAGTTATCTAGTACAATGGTTTATCACTCAAGACAGATTGTTTTTCGTTATAATTAAAAAGTCTTTAAGAGTTTGCAATGTTTTCGAACAAAGCACGATTAAGGAGAATTTATTTCGCTGAGCGTGGAAAATTTTAATTTAATTTAACAATTCTAAGCATCGTTAAAGAAGCATTCATTATTTTAGTTCCTACTCTGTCGGATGAGAGACTTTTAAACTAACGAATTAAGATTTTATTTGTTGAATAATACGCGTTTGAAAAAAACAAAACAGTATTTAAGTTACTTTTTGTCGGGAAATTAAGATTTCAGTAACTACGATTATAATGAGTCTGCTTGCCAAGTTACTTCGGAAACGTATGTCTTGTGTTTGAGGTTCCAGCAATTTAAATTTTAAATTTTTATTTTATTGGAGTTCATGTGATATACCCAACTTTATATGTATGTGGATATTTTAATTGATTTCTCTTCAGTTTTGAATTTGCACCTCCATATAAAATGTTAACAAGGAAGAAGCCGGTAATGAACCACAACAACAATAATAGTTGTTAACGAATACACATGAGGGTGATTTGAAACATTTTCTCTGCTTCGGATACTATAGTTTTAATAATTTCAGTTTTATACTTTGAGCAAACAAGACAATCATTGACCACTGATAAGCAATAAGCTTTAAAATAAGAGAGATGAAGCAGTATCATTCTTTCATAGCTGAAAGTAATTTTGTACGAAAAGTTAAGGCTTTTCACAATGATTTTAGTTTCCGTCAGGAATAGGAAGACCTAAAAGTATTATACTGTTTAAACTTAGTTATTCAATTAAATTTGTTTTATTAAGTCAGAATATCAATAGCCAAGTGTGACAGGTACCCCTCAACTCGTAAATAATTATAAGTAATAAGTAAAGATATTAAATACTAAAGGGTCCACTATCAGCGGACATAGTATAGGCTGGCTAAAGGTACATCGCTGAGAAGACAATTCCTAGTTAACTAAGGGAGGGGGACGCTAGAGGAAAGCATCTGGAGATGCATCAAGTAGTCTGGAAGTGAACGCGTCCGCGATTAGACTCAATATAAATGGGGGATTGATCTTGCTTTGGCCTCATGGCGTAATGTTAGTTTTAGGATAGGAACCAACAGAGTAGTCGTTGTACTAAATGGTTCAATAAACGTTTAAATCGACCATGAGTTTACCGCTTCTTAAACGAACCTTCTCGCCACCACCCATCCTGACAACGCACGTACGTCCGCAAGAGGACAGAAGGCACAGCCCGACCAGGGAAAACGCCGTCGCTGGAGGAGCCGGACGCAGGTGAGCCGGACCGGCAGCGAGGGTCCGTTACACAAGTTTTGTTCAAATGAGGCTGTTTGAACAAAACTTAGTATTTATATTTTAAAAATTTACGAAAGGCGTATTGTTTGGTGTAGGCCTGCTACGACGAAAGAAAAACTGTTGGGATAAAAGTATTGGGCTTGAACGATTGGCATAATTTTTGTCATTAAATTTGTCACCATACACAATTACGCAAATCATTTAATTATGTCAATGCCTAAACCAAAACCAAATCTAACTGTTTGTAGAAACTGTAACTCAACTAACTGACAGTAAAACTGATTTCTTATATTTGTTAGACACGTGTTTAAAAAATTGAGCAAGTAGACATTTATTTTTATATCAGTACAATACAATAATAGGATCAGTTTAAAAACATTTACTACTGTTTATGTTTTTGCACACACGTATTGTCTCTCTCTCTCTCCCACACACAGACACACACAGCCCACACCCCCCCCCCCCCCACACACACATATATATATATATATATATATATGGGGTAATTCACATAAACCAACAATTGCCCGGTGCATAAATATATTTTTTAAAGTGTTTTGTATTTTTGTGTATTATTGTTTTTAGTGTTTTTATGTACATCATTTGATAACTTTACAATGTGATTGCGATTCCGAAATGGGTAGTAAGTAACAATTATGTCTAACAAATAAATCACACGATGGATTAGTACCAGGTAATATTTAAAATCATTATATTATCCTATATTTATTTATAATATACATTACTAACTAACTGTGTTCAATTTTTATTTTATCAAGTAGTTTTATAATATAAACAAAATAATAACGATCTTAACTTGAAAATTGTATTCTTAATTAATTAACTTATTCTAGATTATCTATTATTTACTACTCGGCGCAATTTAGTTAAATAAACACACTTGTCTTGAATAAAGAACTGTTTGTTATGAAATACACATCTAGCATGGCTACACTGAAGTACCGGTACGTTGTAAATTAAATAATCAACTGAGTAATTCCTTTGATGTCATTACTAACGTTAAATGTAAATGCTTTAATCAATATGGCAATACTAGTTAATATAGACGTCCTGAGTTATTGCTACTAACATCTATCATTTCGTTATAGTTGAAAAATAGAATAACTGCATACTAAACAAAGCTATTACACAGTGAAATGCCTCATGTCTATTTCAAAGACAGAAGATATAAACTTTTAAAGTCTTTCAGAGTTAACAACTTCTAGGGGTTTAAACTCTAAACTTGTTGCTTTATAACATTGTTATCCTCATTTTTATGAATTCGTCAAAGATTTCTTTCTTGGAAAATGTTAAAATTTGTAAATTAAAACTAAATATTAATTTTAAAAGACATCTACACATCTTTGTTACAACCGTGTGTAGCAACACGAGATATAAATATCCATAAATGAGGTTGAACTTTACCAATGGATAGGTTTTAGGTTAAGTTCGGTTGATCTGAAATAACAACGGAACTTTGTTTTGAAGATTGGCCGACGGACTGTCTGGATTGTTAACTGTCTTAATTTTATAAGCTCAGTATTTTTTAAATTCATAAAACTTACCACCGATTCCTAACTTTAACTCTGATAATCTGAAAATAAGAAATCTCTACACTCTGGTTTTTGTGAATATTTTTTAATTTTAAATAAAATCAACAAGACCATGTTCAGAACCATGTTCATGTTCAGAATGAGGACAAAATTAATAATATAATTTAACTTGGACACTTCAAAGATTATTTTAGTTTAAGGTTATTAGTGTACACAAAATGTTTACTTTGACAAAATCTTGAGAACTAAGACTGAACATTTCATAAAAAGTTTATTCTGCTGCTTATGTATAAATTTCATTTAATTTTAAATAATAATATTGGGATAATGTTCATAGAAACAGCACGTTTGAGTTTATATAACCTTTAGATGAATTGAAAAAAACACTGACAAACATTGAAAATGTTTTATTATCTAGAAAATTAATCTGATTAAAATATCAGCTGGTTAATAGTTGGACATAGAATGACAATAGGAGGATGAGGCGGATAAGACATTTATTCATTGTCTTAGATCTGTGACCCACGGAAATCAATGATCACCAAGCAATTTCTTTAGAAGAAAGCATTGTTGGAGAACAAATTCGTATTTTACCTTATTTTCTATTTAGTACTTTGTATTTTCAACGGACAAAAAATATGTGAATGGAGAGTGTAAACTAAATAAAGTTCAGAAAATGTAATAAATACATTATGTTCAGTTTGAATTGATTATTTTATGATGTTATGTTGGATTTCCTACCAATGAAAATCTATAGTAACTAAGCAATAAAACGAAATTATAGTTTATTATTAAACGTAGGAATTGATGTATTCAATTTAATCGTAGGGCTTTGGTTATTTCTAATCAGTTATATACAGAAAGGTTTAACGATCAGGTTGAAATATCTATTTTACCGGTGTATAGTCACCGCCATGTTATTTTATCCCTAAAATAATCTTTGTTTTTTGTATAATAATTGTGTTGTATTTTATTAACTGTATTCGTTATACAAATTTTATTTCCGTTATCTAATAAATAAATACAGGAAAAAACTATAGTATTTTACCTGATTGTTAGTCCGTCTTGTGACTTCTTGTGTTGTCCTACTTACGACGCGTTTCGAGATCGTAATCCCATTATTAAGTATAAAATATATTAATCACTGTTCAGGTCGTCATATACACACACAAACACAGACTCATTAATAACACAAAGTTCACAAACACATAATTTATAGTTTGACACGGATTGAGCCGATTGGTGTACACCATCTTATCGACTATGATACACTGAAACTAAACTAAATAAAACAGCCTACTTTGTGTGGTGGTTATTGACCAGTTCTTCCTTGATAACCGAGGGCTGTATCATATAAGTCACTGAATTGAAATGACAGCTGATCATTTAATACGTTATCTGGGTTATGTCTGAATTCCTTGTAAATTTCGAATTCTTCGATGGCGTTCATTAGTCTCCCATTTACGCAATAATGAAGAGGTGTCAAGTTGGTGTCGAAATTTGTGTAGTTGTGGTTATGGTCTATCAGATGTTGAGCGTAATTTGACTTAATTTTACGTATGTTATTGTGCGGCAGATGTTCTTTAAACGCTCTGCCTGTCAGTCCAATATAAAGCTGCCACAGTCTTTACAGTTTATTTTATATACACCTGACTTCCTTGCTGTTGTTGTCAACTGTTTATGTCGCAATATTTTTTGAACGTTGTTGTTAGTTAGATACGTGATGTTGATTTTGTGTTTGGCGAAAGTATTTTTTAATATCATAGGAACAATGTTAGAATATTCGACCGAGACAAATTTATTAATTTCCTTGTTCTTACGAGGGGTGGATTTCTTTTTCATATGTTTAAGTAATAATTTGTCTATCATTGAACTATGTTAGACTATGTTAGCCGTTCTTTTGTGCTATATATTTTATGGTGTTTAGTTCATCATGAAAGTCCTATTTATTTAGCGGAATGGTGAGAAGGCGGTGGATGAAGCACACATTTCGACACCTCTTCATTATTGCGTAAAGGGGAGACTAATTAACACCATCGAAGAATTCGAAATTTACAGGGAATTCAGACATAACCCAGATAACGTATTAAATGATCAGCTGTCATTATCTGGAGGATCAGCATAGCTCGGTATAGTGTTGCTACGGAAAGGCAAAGGTCCTGGGTTCAAATCCTGGTCTTGGTCAGTGTTTTTTCACTTGTAATTTAATTAATTAAACCCTTGCTGAGGAAGCGTGTAAGCAGGTAATTTATTACAAATGAAAAATAATAATAAATAACACCACTGTAGGCTGCAAAAATAATTGAGATTGTTTTCAATGTAGCAATGAGAGGTATTCAGTCTATTAAATCATAAATGCAGTAAAACCA
>JAGFPH010000651.1:320215-332847 GCA_018207615.1 Philaenus spumarius
TGAATTATCTGAATTAACCTCAATAAATGTTCCTTAAATTAAATTAACCTCAGTACTAGGTTTTTTAAGATTTTACATAAAACAATTAAGCAATTTTCTCACTGAAAAACGATGCGATTCCTGAAAAATTGAAAAAAATTCCGAGTAATCGTTCATCCAGTGAAGGAAGACCTTGAATGATTTGTGGATTGCGATACCAGCATGACTTCAACATTGTTGTAGGACTCTTCAGCCTCTCAGGAGTGTTCCAGGTAACGTGTATACGGTTATTTTATTTCAATATATTGTGATATTTTATTTTCACCTTGTTTCCTTTTGTAAAAGATTAAATATTTTTATAAAATTTCAAGTTTTTCAAATACACTTAAACATTGGTTAAGTTGATTGTAACAAAATCAAATAGCAATAATAATATTGAATACTGCATATATTATTTCTCAAGACTATTTTTTTGTCGGTACGCCATAACTTCCTTAATACATCATCAAATTACATGAATGAGGCATCATTTTAAAGCTTTCCTTAACCACTACACGGGAAAAATAGACAAACAGCTTAAAATTCATGTTTTAATAACAAAAATTGATTTAAAAAACTTTTATATTATACTCTGTATGTTCCTAATGAAAGGCGCCATCTACTAACCATATGTTTAACTAGCATGACAGTTGTTAGTTAGATTGTTTACACTGTAAGATTGTATAGGGAAACTGTTATTTATAAACCAATGTAAATAAATAAACTTAATTAACTGAATTAAATCAACGTGTTAAATCGGGTAAATGTAGGCCTACTCCGAACTTGCGAAATATTCGCACGGGTCAGCTAGTTAATATTTAAAGCTTAAAGAATATTTTTTAGTGAGAATACAGTTTCATAGCAATTACTACAAATGATAATTTCATATCTTGTAAGAATTTTTCCGACTAAATTTACAAATATTGAAATAAAAAATGTTTTTATCAAAATGAATTATAGCCTATGTTACTCAGGGATGGTAAAGCTTTTTATTAGTAAAACTATTTTTTTTCAATCGGTTCAGTAGTTCCAGAGATTACCCCATACATACAAATAAACAAACTAATTTTACAAAAGTTGAAGAATGCCAGTTCATATTTCATATAATTCTTCAAATCCTCATCCGATTTCTTGGTAATGGAGATTCTCTGAAAAAGCAAGAATGGATTCACGACGATTTTTTTTCATTGTCAATATTTGTTGTCGAATTCATAAGGAAAGAGGAAGCGCACCATCTTTCGTGACAGTTTGATATTTATGAATGGCAAGTTTTCCATTTTTGCCATTGCTCGTTTGCCAATTGCAACTGCATCATGGCATAGTATCGTATCATCGCCAACGACTCCTGTCGCTATTGACATGATTTTCTCGGTCCTCGGAAAAGGCTGGTGTTTATCAAGCCATTGTGTAAGCTTGCCAATGTCACTGCGTCTCGACTTTGGCGAGCTTCTCCAAAATCCTTGTGCTGCTCACTTGATGAAAACAAAACACCACAATAATATTCTTCGATTGAAGCACATTTGTCTTTCGTTTCAGTAACCTCAATTACACATTTACTGAGAGCACTGTTTATCATACCTCTACCACGGGTCATGCCACCCTCTCGGCGTGAGAATTACCTAATCAAGGTTTTCTCGATGGTCATGTCATTCTCATAGTGAAGTATCCTTTGTCCACGAACTACTCGTACTCCTCTGGTGTCAATAGTGTAGAGATGTTTTCCATATCCTATACATAATTGGTAAGACTTGGCATACGAGAAGTGTCCAGCAGCGTAAAAATATGGCATCATTCGCTTACAGCAGTTAAGATGAACAAGGAAATCGCCAGGCCTCTCTGCATGGCTTTAAAAAATTCACCATTTTGAAGTACTGAATCCAAAGCATTTCAGTGGGCCCATTGTTGCTGATCCTGTTCATCGCTTCTCCAAATTTGATAGCCACTGATTCAAGTAATTTGTTTTGGTTCAAAGAATCCAATGAGGGAGGCTCTTAGAGGAATTCTGCCGGAAGTGTGCTGATGCATGTCTGCTCTTCCTCCGAGAATTTTACTTCGTCTAATATCATGTTTGACAGTGTATTTTCAACAATAAAATGACCCCTCTCTGCTCTGGCAAATGCGTGCCAATTAAACATTGTATCCACTGATAATGGAGCATATAAAATGGATAAAACTTATTTCAAACCAGCTTCCATCACGAGGTACCCTTCACACCCCAGAAATGACATTAGCAGAAGAAATCCGCCAAGACGTACAACACAACTTGACAGCACAGAGTGTGATGTATTCGTCGCAGCTGCAACGATATCCCTGGTTTTCCAATATAGGAGTTGATCAAAAGTTCCGAATACATGTTTTTGATCTATTTCGTCACACAACTTCTTGCATAGTGCATAGAGCAGCACTGTATAAACTGTGTTATATTCTGATGTGGGGGGGTCTTTTCACTTGGTTTTCTCTTGTTGTACAATACCCCTTCCATTCTGGGACAGCAATACCTTGCTTTTTGGCAACAAGCCACAGGATGTCATGTGGTGCGGGATGTGGTGGCTCTTCTGGAAATTCAATGGGTGTCACAGTCACATTTTGTAGACCTTCTTTCATCGCTGTGTATGTTTCTAGCGGAATAATTCCGCGTTTTCCAATTTCAGCAGACGTAAGCATCGTGTTCAATCTTGGTATTTCTGAATCTTTTTCAAAACGTTTGGCCTGACAACTGATGTGATGACATGCCCAATAGCAATACTTCTTCCTTAATTCCTCATTTTTCTTAGTTTTTTACAACATAACCTCCTCAAGAAAGGTTTGGAGGGATTTTGGGAGATAATCTGCATCCTTCAAAAAGTTATCTCTAGGCGGGTAAGTGTTATAATTGTACACTTCACTCTGAATATCTTTCCTTATTATTTCAGCAGCTTTTCGGACGATCCTTAGTCACTCTTCTTTCTCATTGTTTTTTCTTGTTATCATATCAAGTGTTGGTTAGCAATTTGTACCCGGTGTCTCTAAAACAAATTATTGGTACCTTGAATCTGTTGGATGCTGCGATCACGAGTATTCGATCCTCATATACCTGCAACAGTTCTGTGTTGATAGTTATCCACTCAGGTTTCCTCCCAGTAATAGCATCCATAATTTTGTTTACAGTGAACTGACAGTCACTATTCTCCTCCAGTAAGTCACTAACCTGTTCCATTGCGTTTGAAACATAGTCTTCACACGTGGATGATGTGGTTTTCTAATATAACGGTCTTACAAAGTCCAACCGACATTAATCGTGGTACACAGCCTCTTCCGCAACTAAATCATTTAACGAGGTGTACCAGTCTTAGATAAAGACAAATAAAATATATGGAAGCTACACTGGACCGCATAGACTGTACATGTTCAAAAGACTTACCTTAAAAACAATACTCGCCAAACTGCAGAAATGTCTTAGCCGATCACTCACAAATATTGTTATGATATATTGAGGTCAACTCAATAAAGAAGAAAATAGATAAGATTTTAATTTATTGACCAAAGCAAAAGAAAAATATATTTTTAAATATATTTATAAAAAAATGACATGCCCTTAATTACGAAAATACAAATTTATATGCCCTTAGTTACAAAAAAAGAATTTAATAAAAGATTAGCTTTACAATAATTATTTTGTTGAATTTAAAAGATCCCTCCCTAAAAACTTAAAAAACTGAAAAACCCTCCCCATTAATAATAATTACAAAATGTATACAATTATATTAACTATACAAAATTATAAGATTACATGCATAGTACCATGGATTTATTAATAGATAACATTTATTTTGTTGGCCAACCTTAATGCTAAATAAAATTAAATAATAAAAAAATAATTGCGTTTAATGATATGGTGAGACGTCTCTCTTATGATAAATAAAAAAAATTATAGAATTTCCACTGAAAATCCCTTGAGGACTGTAGTTCCAAAATTTGCTATAGCGCACCTCCCAATTAGATTAAATTACAAAAGACATATATTATATATTATAATTTTAACAAGACAACAAAAATTTACACAACCTATTCAAAAACAGTTTATGAGAATGTTCACTGCAGATTTTAGTAAAACTTTGTTATATAGTTAATAGCTATGTTTTAGAAGGTAGTTGGTAATTTGATTGTAGCTATTTCAAACACTAGGCACTGTCGCTAAATTAAACAGTAAGAAGTTGCATTGATGGTCAGAAGGTAAGTTTTTGTTTTAAAAGCAGAACATTTCTAAGTCTCCATCTTGTACTTGGACCAGTTATACACTGGATTTTGTTGAATAGGTCTTAATTATAAAACATTTTAGTTAAATAACGCACAGTCCTTAAACTCACGACTAAAACCTTTACAAATTATAAGAACGGCATTACAAGCGAACTCAAAGGCGTTGCTTCTCAGGTCGACAAAAGAGAACAAAAATGGCTACAGTTTCAACCGACTGCATGGCCTGTCTAAGTTGCCTCAAGAGCGCATGACCGCCTGAATAGCTGAGTCATGTGGGTTAAAGCACATGACAGCTGGTGTCTGCAGAGTGGTGCTGCCTTACGGGCTAAAAGGAGACTACAAGAACGCGAGTAGTGTCGGTAAAGTAGACTGCATATTACGAACGTAATAGAGGAAAGAAGATCCAGCACTTCATCTTCCCATTGGTCTTGCCTAGCTCGAGCAGCATCAATACTCGTTACTTGTATATGCGTTTTGTTGCGTCATTTTGAGATGTTTGTAACTGAAAATACATTCCTACGTCTCTCTTAGGGCTTCTTTTGCTCAACCTCAACACTTTCGGCACAAAAGAAACATTTTGTTTTGAAATTGAATTTAAGTTGTTTGGATCTCAAAGCTGCAGACTCAGGTGGTTATGAGGACGTTGGTCTTTTTAAATGAGCCTTGATGTATTGCGGTCTGGGAGTAATTTTTCGACATTCCGTATGAAGAATAAGGGTGTCCAAATCCTCTAAAAAGGAGATATTGCCATCTTCCCTTTCTCTACTTGCTTTGACGAGTGATAATATTCATTTTCTTGTCAAGTGGAAACACCATCACCTAGTCCAACGATTGATTCATCACACACAAAATACTGAGTAGCCTTTGTACTCACTACACTGTTAACGTTCGCGTAAATTAACAAAAAAATGCACGAAAACCCGATACAAAAACTGTATCTACAGCGCTCGACGTAAGTTTGAAGTGAACTAAAGATAAAGAAAGGAAGTCAGTGATAACCCCACAGTTCTGAACCCGGTCTTTTGGAAGAAGTCAGGAGGTAGGCCTTTGATACTCTTTCCTTGGCGTGAGATACCGGCAACCTTAATTTAATTTCTGAATTACTATAAGACAATGTAAATACCTTCATTGTATGATTCGTAATAATATAATACAAGCTATAATTATAAAAAGTGTTGTGTTTCAATTGCAGTTACCTTTTTTCCGTTGTTAAAGTATTGTTCTTCATCATGATAGCAAGTTGCAGCAGTTAAAACGCAACACGCTCTCAACATACTAATTTCTAGAGTAACATCTTAATTAAGCGTACATTTTAAAAATTCTATAACTTTTAATATGTAGAAGATAAAATGGCAAAAGTGTATATAAATTTAAGAAAGTTTAATGCTCTACAACTTTGTCTCTGACAATTGTTCTGAGAAACGGTCGTGGGAGGCATTAGGAGCAAATGTTTAACAAAAAGAGTGAGATATACACGATTTTTTCGAAAATTGTCGATTTTCATTAACTTATATCTTGAAAACCGTTTGGAATTCGACAAATACGTATAGGAACTATTTTATATGTAATTTAATTAAATTAAATTTTTATTTGAAAAATATTTTCTACAGTGCACCGTTTTCAAGATATAAGCGAAAACTCCCAAAAATGGGACCTTTCAATCCCCTCCCGCCTTATGCTACCTCCCAGGGGTGGGGTCTTTTAGTATGTTTACCTTCTAACTACTCCTAACAAAGTCCTAAAGTCAAAAATTATCGCATATTCCATGCACTCTACACGCCTCTTTTAAGCACTCATTGACTGGACTAATAGGCCCGAAAAAGCTTAGTTTTCTAGATATCTAGATATCCGCCATTTTTTTTTTTACAAAATAATTCATATCTAGAGAAATGTTCGACTGATTGACTTCAACCTTGGCATGTAGTTTAAGCTAACCATGATATATCTCAAGAAAAATAAGCGATTAAACCCAATAATATGTTTTAAAATGGTGGCTGTTTAAAAATTTTAAACCTAAATTATTAAAAAAATTCAACAAAAATATTCATGACACATTTTTTGTAGCCCTTTTGATTTCCTATCCGAGGGTCTCACATTCAAAACAATCAGATGAACGATAATTAACATGTGTGTAATAATCGATTTGTTCAACACGGCATTCTTTACAAACACAATAAATAAAAATATTGTGTGTGCATATGCTGTTATTATCTTTATCTTAGATATTATACTATTTTATTTGCGCTATAGTTGGATAGTTCGATTTCTGTAATACGTGTTTTATGTTTCAGTTAGTTTATCCACTCTTCGTATTCATTACTTTAACTGATGAAAAGTAAAGACTGTACAAAAATTGTTATTTGTGTATTTAGGTGCAAAGTTGAGTTTGTCGCACGAGATAATTTTGCACCCGTGTTTATACACAACTTTTTCCCTTCAGCTACACTTTAAATTAGTATTTCAGTTTTTAAAAAGATCTGTTTTACAGATGTTAGTTCCATAACAATCAAAATTTCAAAACATAGACTACATCAGCTGTTTACTTTGCGTACAGTGCGCAAAGTATTTTTTTTTTTTTTTTTTTTTTTTTTAAAGTAAATAGCTCGAGTGCGAAAAGTATTACTTTACCTAACGCCAGCTGTTTCGCCTTGCGGTAAAGTAAAACTAAGAGGTATACTTGACGCTGAACACATCTAGTTTCGGTTGCGCACTGCTGTGAGTGTGCAAAAACGCACTTTATTAAATAGCTGTAGGAAATATCAATAAAGAAACATTAAACTTGAAATAGTTGTAAGTAATATAAACTGACGATAAGTATAATTTTTAACAAATCCGACAAACAAAAAGTACGGTAAATTTCTTCAGGGTAAAAGTGTTGTCGGATTTGAACAGTAGAGAAAATATTAAGGGGCATTATGTCTGTGTGATTAATAGATTGCTTGATAACAAAGTAATTGCCGGGATTTGTTATATCTTATGTCGTCAGCTGTTCTCCGAGTTGGTCATTGAATGCAGTACATCAAGATAACTCGTTTCTGGACAAAGCAATTCTCTCTTTGTTTGTTATATGATACATTTAAATATTTCTATATCATAGCGCTACAATCCTTATAATATATACATGGCTAAGCCTGAGTGATTGCGTTCGAAGAATCTGAACTGATTAAGTTGACATTTTAAATTAATGTTCCTTTTTTTACGAACTGACCACATACTGAAACCCTTAACAATCTTCAAAAACTATGTTTGCCCTACATAGTCCTTATGATTATAGTTATTAAAGAATATATTTTGTTCATAAACTAATAAAGTTGTGAAACACGGAACATTTAACGAACAATACACAAATAATTCCAAAACATAATATAGTCAGAGCAGAAGGTATGTCACCTCATTGTACGATACTGTGATAAGAGTTCTTTAAATGTAGTTCGATGTTGTAAGAAAATAATGTTCTTTATTTTTGTGTTTTTCTAATATTCTCAAGACGGTGATAAGTGATAAAAAAATAAGTGATAAAACAAAGAATGGAATATGTACTTCGAAACACGTAAAATAAAGCTACCAATCAACTCTCACGACGGAGTAAACAGATTTTAGAACCATCTGAGACTTGGACACTCCCATTCAAAATTAGTTGAAAAAAACAAATTCTTTCTAAACTTTCAATTTACCAGGTTCTATGGTTGGTTGGGTGGACAAAATATGTTACCTGTATTTAACTTTAAAGAAAAGATACCAGTTAGGTTTAAGTTGTGTTAAAATTGACATGTTAAACTAATCGAATAATTATTAATAAAATTATAACGATAATCTAACCTCAAATATATATAGGGTGAGATTATAAACATTATCAAAATGACTAATTATTTATGTTTTATATTGTTGTAATAAAACAATGTTTTTGTAAGTGTAATAATTTACCATGCACTTTATTTATATGATTTTTCTAATAACTTGGTTCTAGAAATACAAACTACCAAGATACTAAATTTTTAGTTTTTAGCAAATAACTGGGTTAACTTTTAAGTTTCAGAAATAACAAGAAGCCGTTATGTTTGTCATTAAAAAAGGAAATTTTTGTGTTTTGATTTTGTTTTTAAAGGTAGAAGTTTTCGAGATATATTTTACATACAAAAATGTAAACGGCCGCCATTTTAAAAATATATTAAAAACGTTTTGGTTTTTGTACATGGGAAAAAGATGGCATACCAAATATGAACTCAAAATTTGAGTTCAATATATTTTATAAATGAAAAAATATTAACTATTTGGTGGATAACTAGAAAACGGAGCATTTCCGAAGCTATGATTATATCAACTTTTTTTCTTTATTTTCACTGGTAGAAAACGTCTTGAAAGTTTCTTCCTGAATCACCCTGTATAAAGTTGATAAACAAAGTTAGTTCAAGCAGGTGAGAGTACCAAGTCTTGAGGGAAGTATAATTACATCAAGTAGAGGAGTGTCAAACTTAGCTGTATAATTTAAAGTTCTGTATAACAACAAACAGCTGATTGTTTTGACGTCACTATACTGTCATTACGCAACAATACAGTGTTCTAAGAATACTCCCTAACATAATCTAGCTCTATTCTTAGCCAGGAAATAATTATAATAAAACAACTTAATAATGCCAATATGGCTAATTTTTGCTTAAGCTGGTAGTAAAACAAAATCAGATATTGGTTATAGTAACAATTGTGACATATATCTTGGAACCATACTTTTTTAATACAATATCTGAGAGTTGTGTGATAATGTTCAAATATTTTTTCCTCCTGTGCTAGATAACACATTCGTAATTTATACTTAGTACAATTGCAACAAAATGGCTCAATATCTCACTTGGGACTAATGAAATGTCAAATAAACGTAGAAGGATGTTTCCTATTTGGTTGCAAATAAAGTGTTACTTGTCATGTGTAGGTATTGATAAAGGACGGATTAATACAGACAGTGGATGCGAGACATACGAGCGTTTGACATGAGGTAAGACTTGCCTTAATTAATTATCCCTTTACTTTATCAACCTCCACACACTTTCAATGTCTTGCTGCCTGGCAGATACTTCAGGCTCACAGTTAACCAATGCAAGCAATGTCTCTTGAGATCTAAATAAGCAGAACATTATAAAGGGGGAGGTATAAAAAATGACCTATTTTTCTACTGGATTTTCTCAGCTGTTATAATTGTTGGAGAGTTCATTGTTGCGGCAAATAACTGTTTAGTTAATGCCATTTTAGGTGAGTGCCATGGATCATCAGTGCTTAGCGCATCATCGTGAGTCATTTTTCAAAAGTAATGAATCTGTGATTTCTACACAACGTCAGTTTCGTGGTGCCACTCCAAGTCGAAAAACTATTGTAAGGTAGGTTGATAATTTCTGGAACACGGCATCTGCACTTAAAATCAAACCGAGTGGCAGACCTTGAACAGTTCGAACAATGGTAAACATTGAAATGTTTCGCGCAAGTGTACTGCAGAGTTCTAAGCGCTCAGCCCGTAAACAATCAATTGCTTTGGCAATTTCGAATACGTCTGTCCGCAGAATTTTGCATTAGGATCGATAGACTATATGAATGAAGCTAATCTTCTTTAAGTACTGGTCATGTCGGATAAAGCTCATTTTGAACGGTCGAGAAGAGTCAATAAACAGAATTTTCAATATTGGTCTGCTGAGAATCCAAGGGAACTTCATGAACGATCACTTCATCCACAAAAGTGACTGTTTGGTGTGTAGTGGTGCTGTTTGGAATTACTGGCCCATAGTTTTTGAGAAAGATATGGGGAATGTTGTCACTATTAACTCAGAACGCTATGTGGCCATGATAAGAAATTTTCTGATTCCACAGTTACGTCAGTTAGGAATCGACATAAACTCTATTTGGTTCCAACAGGATGATTCGACTTGTCACACATCAAACGAGTCAATGCCAGTTTTACAACTGTTTCCTGGACTGTGCTTTCCCAGTTTGGTGGTTCCATGGTTTCCGCGATCCCCAGACCTGTTCTCTTGTGACTGTTGGCTAAAGAGTAAAGTCTTCGTTTATAAGCCACAGAATATTGCTGAACTAAAGCAGTGTATAACGAAACAGATCGTTGCAATTCCTTAGTCTATGTTGCGGAAGGTTACAGCGAGTATGCAGAAGAGATGGGAGACCTGTGTGGATGTGAAAGGATATTGACTATCATAAGTATAAGTGGAAAAATCATGTACATATTTTAGTTTGGTTTGTAATATTAAACTATGTTTAGTTATTGAGTTACTTCATTATAAAAATGTCCTGTTTTTGGCTTACCCAGTATTTAACACTCGGAGTACAATACAGAGAAATAAGTAATATTAATGACATGTATATTCAACTGCATAGATGAAAGTATTATTTTGTTCTATCTGAGGTATTTCTAAATATTTTACGTGTATCAGCTTTTCTTCAACTGTTCAATAAACAATGTTTCCAAAAATGTATTTCCAACCATCATGTTTTATCTTTTTAATTTAGTAAGATCTATTGAAAATTCACTTGCTGATTAATTTGATTTACAAGAGAAAAAATATAACTTTTAAATGTTAAGTATAATCTGTTGTAGAAATAATGCAGGCTATATAACTTGTTTTTATGTTAAAAGTCTCATAAAGTGAATATTTTTTGCAATTGTTTTTGTTTACATCATTCTTCAGAAGATATTACTTAGGCTTACAAACAACTAACTATATATGACTGTATGCCATTAGGGATTTTCAACATGTTAAATGTACAGAGCCTGCCATTATTAAATATTTCACTTAAAGTTATGAAATTAATTTTGGAAAACTAAACAAACAAAGGATCAAACATTTTAATCATAGGTCAACTTAAATCAACGATTTTAGCCACGAATAATATTTTAAATACAGTCATTTTGGAGAAACTATATTATTCTCCACTTTAAAGTTCACTTAAGGTTTCAACGACAGTAAGCCTATATTTGTAAATTAACTGAAGCATTATATCAAAATTTTATGATTCAATAAATATAGAAATAATTCAGACTAATAGCCCAAGAGAGTGATGCGCTATACTATTTTGTTATTTACGTAAGGACGTATATCATACACTCGCTTTTATAAGGCATGATTAAGTTTGTACAATAAGTAATACCCATTTGTTACTTAGAAAATTCTAATATACCTACCATTAAAACAGTTTTACAAACATGTACAGTAATTACCTAATTTCAGAAGGTAGAGGTGCGACTTCTTTTATTTTGATCCGTCTAGTTGTAGTTCCGCTTCTATTACCATATTTTCACAGAACGTAATGGTGACCATATAAAGTAGGGCACCTTCTAATTATTCCTGTTACAATACGATCTTGAAATTTGTTAAATTTAAACTATATGTCGTGATTTGGTTTAGTTATCCTTATTAGACAGAAAGGTAACAAAAGATTCGGTTTCTCACCATTGTGACTAATTCTAAAAACATAATGTACAAGGTTTATAAAATTGTAAGTCTGATTATTGTTAAGAAATAAAATAAAAGTTTTTAAACGATTTATATCAAAACTTTAAGATTATTTGTAACTAAAATTCTACATTAATTAACTTATCATAATTTCTTATTATAATGAAGGCCATATGATCCTACTATTTGTGATAAATTCTTATATTGATGCAGTACGTATTTGTCTTTTAAGTACCTAAATGTTTTTCTTTAAGAACTCATTTAGAAATAATAGCAACAATGTTATTAAAGTTGTTTTACTGGTTCTTGCCAACTTGGACCTCTTATTTTGACAGATAAGAACAAAACTAACAATAACACACTTATTAGTCTACTATACAAAACATTTAGCTTATATATGTGTATATAGTTTATTTATAGTAACGCAATCACACGCAGGGTAGGCGAAGAATTGAGTTTCATGAAATTCAATAGTATTAGTTATTACATCTAATTTGACGTTTTCCTAATTTTATAATTAGATTAGGTCCTCGTTTCTAAAATGTATATATATGTACATATGGTAATCCGGACAGTTACCTGAGAATAATCAAGTGGTTGCTTCCAGCATTAAAATTGTGCTCAGTTGTATTTGACGGGGACGAGTGTCACCAACTATGACGTCATTACAACTGGTAATACTCTGGTCACACCAAAATGCCAAAAAGCTAAATTAATAATATTAGCCTTAAATAAAATAAATAACACTATGCTACGATCTAGGAGGTACATGCACAAACATGTGGTATAATTAAATTGAAAATTTTATAAACAAATAAACAATACTTCATTTCATACCTTGTGTAAAGCGGTTACTGCTACATCGATGTTAATTAATTCAATAATTGTTATCTAGTACAATGGTTTATCACTCAAGACAGATTGTTTTTC
>JAGFPH010000651.1:350632-360710 GCA_018207615.1 Philaenus spumarius
AACATTCTTCGTTATAATCATCCTAGCTGTTAGTTTTAACTTATAACCTGTAGGACCAACTGTATTCATTGAATATACTAATATTTAATGTTTTCGCAGATAAATTAGTTAAAAATATATACCATTTAAGGAGATATTTTGGATTTGATCTTGTGTTAAAGTAAGAATAGGGTGTTTAGGTGTTTTAAATTGTAAATCTTAACAAAATATAGTAATTAATTTAAATTGTTCATCACATCTATTATTTCACAATTCCATAAGCTACATCCTTTACATTGAATGTCAGAAACAAATTACACAGCGCTTGTCTTCAGATTGCAAAGAAGTCTGCTTGAATTTCTCAAATAGTATTTTTTACCAGTGTCAGAGGAGACGCTCTCTTTGTCGTTGAAATGTCTCTTTGCGTCAGTGCAGTAAATGGTGGTAAAACTATAACAATGAACCATAGTTTTAATTTTAAACATTGATTTATTTAATCCACTATAAGAGAACAATGTAGGCCGGTTATAAAGTGTTAAAAAAAGGAGTTTTTACCTGAGATAGATAGACAATATGCTCAATCTGATCTTCAAATTATTAATTAAAGATCGACCAGTTTGTATGTAAGTAAAACTTCAAAAATAAAGATAAAGATTATGTTATTTTATTTCACTCCAAAGATTACCATGCATGTATTCTTATTTACATCTTAGGCCTATACTTGTATACCCCCGCGAAAAATCATAGACGGATTAATTATATTCACATAAGAAATAAATTCATCATTTTGTATAAAATTCTATTTAAAAACAACAGACTTTATCTATGCCAATCTAACTATGCGGACGGGGTTTTTAATTCAGTAAATGTGTTTAATTTTAAAGATTATAAATCTGTAGGCCTATTTGTTAAAATTTTTTACTTATGTACGTTATTATATATTTAAATAAAGATAAAAATATTATCTTTTAATTGATTTTTATTTCATATTGATAGTTCAAATGATTAGGAAATTATTAATAATAAATATTATAGAGAAGAAATTAATAATCGAATGTGTTTATATATTATACGAAGATGTACGAATGTTTCCGAAGTTAAACGAATAGGTATTGCTTCATTAAATTTGTATAAACGAATATTTTTATACAGTTTATAACCTCAAAGCAAATATTATAAAGTACTATTATAGCCTATATTAGTTCTACAACTCATATTTAAAAAAATCAACTTCATAAGAAATTATAATGATTGAAGTTGTAAACATAATCATACAGTATAATCTACACTGGGTTTGTTTAAGTATTACAGATGATGGGTGAAATCAGCAGTTATATTATATGTTACTCATGTACGTACGGACGTACACTCGCTTTTATTTGAGTTGATACTCATTTCGTTTTTGTTTCAAGATACACTAAGTGAGAATAGAAAGAATCAATTTGTAAATATTTTTGGGAATATAATTTTCTTATATAGAGATTGCAAGGGAACTAAAATGAATTTACTATAAAGCCTTCTCCTAGTTTTACAAAACGAATTTTAGTTACAAGCGATCGTGTTAAGTGATATTGTATAAACGGAACATTCCTTTAGTAATTTTATTAGTAAAAAAACTGTCGCTCTTGTTTTGAAATTCCTGCAGGAGACAACTTATGTCGAAAGTTGCTTGGTTAAGTTTATTAAATTCAATTCCAAGAAAATTGTATTTTACAAATTTTAACGAAAATTATATTATAAACAACGAAGCATCAACACGTCATATATTCGAACAAAACCCATGACGCGAATAGGGCCTATAGTAAGGTAGTGGAAACCAGTGTAAAGAGATAAGGGCTGAGAAACCTTGTACAAGGCTGTTAAATATAAAAGTTCATCTAACTACATTGGTTATACTAGGAGAGGGGAGGGGTAGAAGGCGAATGGAGTTTTAAGCAACGTTTTCAGGAATAACATAAAAACTACATTTCACAAATTAAATTGTTTTGATAGCCTTAAATAAATTTCTTGCAATAAATCCTTCTGCAACATCTACTCTCTCGAAACATAACCTGAAATCTGAAATCTTAATTCCCCCGTAGAAAAGATATTCATTGGTTGATATTATATAGAGAAGATAAGAAAGATATATGGTTAAAATATACGTAGAAGAGTGGGAAAAATTTGTAAAATAGAAGGTCTGGAAGATGCTGCTCTCTGGTAGTATCTCATAAAGTATCTAGTATTTATTAAAAATACAACAACTTCATTTTCTAGATAAATACAATCAACAAACTATAGTTACAACATTCACTTATTTTTATTTGACTACTTAATAATAACTGTTCTGCCATTTCCCGGAAGAACTTTGTTATGGGATTCAATTTATATTTTTCACTTCACAACACTAGTGTTCACTTCAAAACACAATGTTCACTATTTGTATTAACCGGTGCACCACATTTTCAATGTTTTGCATCAGACCTCTTCTAAAACAGAAAAATATTGTAATTTGATTTATTTAAATATATTTTCAAACGATTATCAGAATTTTTTTAATACACAAATTTATAGATACTATATTGTGAGCTCCTTCCCATGCAGTCTCTCCCCCTTGCTACCACCACACAGATATTATATTACAATTTTTTTTAATATGTAGGATTAATCATAAGTACTAAGTTGATTTAAAAGTTTAGATCCGAAGTTTACTCCATCCGAAAGTATTATACACATGTATTACAGTAAGGACGGACTTGATTGTAAACAAGGATGATTCGTTAGTTATTAGTTTCTGAAAGAGAGTGTACACAATTAGATTTTGAAGAATTGATTGCAACAAATAAGCAGAACTAACTGGAATTGCTTATCGGCACTAACGTATGCAGTACCCTATATAAGCGCCTTCGTACATACACACTTAGGACATCGTTTTGAGAGTCTGCCGTTATTGTTAAAAGCACTTCTGGAAATAAGTTGGTCTGACAAAGTGCTGAGATAGCGAGGCAAGTTATTTTTATTAAGTTTTCTTTTGATTTAACTTAAGTGAAGAATTTATTGTTTGACTTTGTTTTATTTTCCTTTGCTTTATATTATTACTTGATAGAATATAAATATTTTGATAAATATTACGAACAGGAAAGCCTGTTATACGCTGAGCTTTACGTAACATTTATTGTTAAATAGTGTGTGTTACCCTTATGATGCTGATCAGGTCCTGCATATTCTTCCTAGTTTACTCTTATTTTTCAACTTCTGAAGTTTTCCTTGCAATATACGCCGTAAAAGTTGAACACATCAATTCGTAAATTAAGTAAAGTTGAAGTGTTTAGGAAATTACGTCAATTCTGCTAAAATAAGTCAGTCTGCTGTGTTTGACAGCAGTGAGTGTCGTTTTCGATAGATATTATTTTATAGACAACCTGTTACGATCGGTTAAATAAAATAGGGTTTCCTCGCAACGATCGACAGCATCATAGATCGGTTTCACATCATAGACATTAATCTTGTTCAAACGTCTGTACTTTTTAGAAATTGTGTAACATTTTTCAGTGGTACTTGTACTTGTTTACGTTTTTAGACTCATTTAAATGTCTAGTTTCAGAATTATGTAAATATAATTTAAATATTGACGGTCACACTCATCACTATTATTATTGAGTGTATATTATAGAAAGTGTTGCTATTTACTATTGTGTTTTAAGCTAACAACTATCTCCCCCTCAACTTAAATTTAGTAAAGGCTATAAGTAACATCATCGAAGAGAACTAATTTCCCTTAAAATACAGGCGTCCTCATTAACATATTGTTATGAAAGCTGTTGTAATATTTTTGTAGACTATTTTTAAATAAAAAAGAATTTTCTAACACAAAGATTTGTAATATATATTAGTTTTTTAATGGAATTATATTTAACACTTACTATATATTTAACTGAACTTTGAGATTAGGCTTAAGGCTATTCTTAGATCTAGATCAACAGCGTTTACAAATAACAGATTGTCACAAAGAATGTATGCCTATAGGACATTTCTATTAAGAAACAGTAAAAACATATGAAAAGGGCAAAAGCTCTCAACCCGGTAAGTTTTAGCCGATTTAGATGTTAGAATCTGTTTCGACTCGTAGGCTAAGTTTAAAAAAATGGTGCTTCCAATACTTTTAAAAAACATTTCTGGTGAATCCTAGCGATTTTAGGAGCCACTTCTTAAGGAAAACATCAACATTTAAAAAATATGTTGTAGGATATATTTTCTTCAAACTAGTCAACTATTTTCGGTTGTTACTAAACAATAATATTTCCTTATAAATCTTAGGTCACTTAGTGCAAACGTAAAGTTAAGATTTGTATATAAAGGTTGGTTTGAACTACACCAAATATATCCATTAAACTGACAAACTCTACTAATTAACTAGATTTCTTATCTATATCTATACCTATATAATCTATTCTATATAATCTATATATCTATAATATATATATCTATATAATATTATAAAGAGCTAAAGTTTTTTTTTTTTTTGTATGTAGGGGGTAATCTCTGGCACTACTGAACCGATTGAAAAAATAGTTTTACTAATAAAAAGCTACAATATCCCTGAGTAACATAGGCTATAATTCATTTCGATGAAAACGTTTTTTTATTTCAATATTTGTAAATTTAGTCGGAAAAAATTCTTAGGTTAGGCCTAGAATGACAAACCAATACATGTATTTACATTATTTTATTACCATAGCAACCAATTGAATAAAATAACAGATAACATAGCTGTTTGCTATAATATTTCCATTAACAGGTGATTTCAAAATTTGAAGCAATTATTTTTTTTATTTCTAGCTTTTAGGTTAGGGTTTTTAAGTGTAGACCCGAGCCTTGCTGGTTCTTTTAACCATTATTATAACTGCTTTTATAAAATATAAGAAATAATTTAATTTGAACGTTTAACATTATTTACCATCTTAGTTTTGAAGCTATTATTAATACTACACCTTTATTATAAATAAAACATAACATATGTTTTTGGAAGATTTAATTGGGGATTGGCGTGTGGAGCATGCAGGGTCTCCCCTGGTAAGGCATATAAATATTCTTATTTTAAATTGCAAAAACACTTTGATCGTGTACCTACCACATGCTTCGTAGTTTTCTAATGTTGCCAAAATAATTTCGTCAGTGTTTTTTAGTCAATTAAAAACGCCGATAGCAATAAAAATGTATCTACTATTGTTTACAATATTGTATTTCATAGGCATAAACCTAAGTTTTTGTTTCAATTAGGCCTTCATTATTCCAATCTAGTAAAATCTTTGTGAAAGCGTTAACCTAATTCATACATTTATAGTTTTGTATTCTCATATAGGCCTACCGATTATTGCTTTTACTTTCTCCACCCTATACGTAGTATATGGAGAAAGATTTGTTTTCGTAAAAATGTTCGAATTTGAATTTTCAGTTGAATTATCTGTTTTGGTGCTCCCAGAACCCCAAAAAATTGTTTAGTGCAATTATCTGTGTTGGTGCTCCCTGAACCCAAAAATATTTTTAGTGTAATTTTTTGTTTTGGTGCTCCCTGAACCCAAAAAAGTGTTTTTAGAGTGGTGTCTGTCTGTCAGTCTGTCTGTATGTATACACGACCAGAGAGGACACTATTGGTCCGATTTACATGAAATTTCGTATGTAGGTACTAAACCCTAATATCTCCAGGCGTTTTTTTTTTTTTCATTTTTTGGAATTTTTAATTTTCAAGGGTAATTTACCCCTAAAAACCCATAAAAAACGACAATAATTCGAATTTCTCAAAAACGGCTCTAACGATTTTGATCAAATTTTCAGTATTTATAGTGCTTAAGATGCCAAACAAAATGACACCACCCGCTTTTATCAAAACTTCGGCGTTTTATAATTATGGGGAAATGTTTAAAAATAAACAAGTTTGTGTTGTCAATCTAGCATCGTGGCGGCGGCCGCACAGGGTAGCACCACGGTAGCGAGCACGGCCAGTACCGGTAATTCAAAGGTCGCGCGATCGAATCCCGCCTGGGACAATAATTTTTTTATACGATTGACGTAGGTAGAATATTATTTTTTTGTTTTGTTCTAAAAAGTAATACAAAAATAAAATGATTAAAAACAATATTATTTTGATTACAGTAAGTTGGGAGAAAGTTTGTGTCAGTTAACTGATGCCGTTTATTTAGAGAATACTTTAACCAATCTTTTTACTCAAATTGGTTGTTGATATAGTTATATTATCAATTTCGGAATAAATATTAACTAAACAAAATTATTTACTTCATATAGAAAATGTTTTAAATTTTAAATAATCCTTTCCTTCCTTTTTCATATTTCAATCATTTATTTTTATTGAAGTTGTTTAATTAATCATAGTCACAAAGCTAAGATGTAAACAATGTGAAAATATTTAAATACAATTATTAATAAATGGTAATAGGACCCGCAAGGCCTATTTCTACGAAAACCCATAACTAAAGTTAAAGATATTGTACAGAGTATTAACTCAACTGGTAACGCAACCGTGAAGTAGGCTAGATGGCAATTTAGAGGCGTTAAATTGGCTGAACTGTGTATGAATAACAGTATTTTTGACTTCATTTGTGGGTCTAAATTGTTTTTTTATTTTTATTATTTATACATTTCAGCATTTTCCCGAAATGTAAGTAATGCCTCTTAGATTAACCTATAATGTTCAGGCATGGCGTATACACTTTTAATGTAAATTTACTTATGCCATTCAAATTACTTCAGTAGTGTTAGTAACAGTTATAAAGTTAGAATAACTTTAGGAATTTAGTATAATTCTTCTAAGTCCCAAGTCAATGAATATAAGGTAGCCAGCTGTTCTGAAATATAACAAAAAGTGTAGCAATAACTGTGACACCAGCTCAATCCTAATTAGATATCCAGTTCAGTAATCTGGCAAGTTATATAAACACCGTCTGACCTAGAAAAGTTTTCAGTGGTTTAGGAGACACACACGGTGATGGCCGTAGGCTTTGCTCGTCGATAGGCCGGTGTTTGGAACGGTCCAAAGAATTCGGCAGGGCGGGATCTTGGGAGACACACACGTATTCACGGAAGCTGATTTGAGTGACCAAACCAATTTTGTGTTCATTTTTATAAAAGATAAAACGTTAAGCGATTTTGTTTTTGATAAATAATAATATTCAGCTTGCTCTGCATTGGGGTTTAGTAATTGGACTTTGATTTAGTGTTAATATAATACATAAATATGTAGGTGAAATTGTGATTGTAATTTTAAAGATTAGATAATTTAATAATTAGAATACCACTGAACCACGATCGAATGGATAATGTTAATTTATGAACTCTTGATTTGTAATCTCTAAGAGTAGATAATTTGCAATCGGCCAATCTATACAAAGTATTTGCATTTTGTGTGCCTACAGTGTAATTTGGCTTTATGTAACATGAAATAAGAAAATCGTTCAAAAAACCAATGAAACTATATTCCTTTTCAGTGACGACCAGTTTATTATGATTATTCTTCCATGGTCAATCATGAAATACAAAACATAAAAAACATTCAGCCTTGAAAATGGAAGGATACTCTTCCGAAACCGATCGTCGCCGTAAAGGAATATATATGTTACTTTAGGTATGTAGGCTAACCTAGTTTAAATTACTATTGCATTTAAGGAGGCTAACAACCATGTATAAATAATAAAATTCAGTTAAATTTTAATTCGAGAGGAAATTTAAAACAAGCATGTCTTAAATAACTTTACTTTTTTAATTTTAATATATCGTTTTCAAACAAGATCATTTATTTACATACAAACATAAACGCTTGTCCAACACTAAGGTTTGTATAGTGCTGGAGACAATTGTTGACAATTAATCTCTGTGTTTTGCTTTTGTCATCTCATCAAGTAACAAAAGGGAGCAATTTGTAGTATAAGTGCTTCATCTATTCTCAACTCAACTGACTCACGAGGTAACTAGCTTCTAAACAATTTGGTTGTAATCAAAATTGTTAATACAGTCAATTGATAAATTTTATGAGAGTAGTTTAACTGCTCTACTCTAGTAGTTTGTAACTACTAAGAACTACTTACAAAAAATAATTGTGATTATTTAAAATTTGTATATTTACATTTGTGTATAATATAAAATAATATGGTACTATTTATATTAATTTAAAAAGGTAAACTAATATGTTTTATTAACTGTGCTTTACTTTGAAGTGAAATAAGAGTAGAGTAAAAGTGAAATGTTTTAAATAATATTTAAAACGTGCATGGCTTTGCAATACAGAGCCTTGAAAGGCACACCTTCAAAACACACTTAGTATAAAATTTGATAAAAGTGAGTTCTGAGTGAGTGGCAAGTTTACAGCTAACAGGATTTTACAGTTTGCTTTACGTTTTACAATAACAAAAATCTTTTTTGTTAGGATTAGTTTTGATTTAGAACCCTCCGACGATGGTAACTTGGTCAACTAATAAATGTAACTCAGTAAATGTTTTGCAATGTATTTGTGTTGTGTTACTAACCAAACTGTGTTTTTGGACTTGGTGTTTAAAACATTTTAAAATTAACCACAGTTCTCTTTCAACATCAAATGGAGTTATAAAACGTGGTAAAATTTTATTTTTTTACTTTAATTAATTTTGCGTTTGCTTTGTAAATGAATAATAAAAGATAAAACATATTTTTTTACGTAACTAAATCCACTTAACAACGTAATCTAAATATATTCTGTCACTGTGCTACTGTGTTTGGGAGCCCGTCATCTCCTTCGCTGGCCTTCGTCACGAACGTATAATTTATTCATACCATTGCTATTGTAATGTTGTCTTGTTATTTGCAAAATCACATTATGTACGTACAATATTTATTTTTGAGATGGTTGAAAGCAGAGGAAAATGTGTTCTTATTTCTATTTTTCCCAGCTTTTATTACTCATAGCAATGGATTAACATCTGCAAACTTTCCGATTATTTATTCACAATAAGTTTCTCTTTCAGTAATTTTAGCTCAATGGTAAAGTTAAATTAAGAGTTGTAAAGTTTTATGCAAAAATAGCTATTTATACAACTTACATTGTTGTACCTGTAACTAAAAACATTAACATTTTTAAAAATGATGTTAAAACAATTATAAATTTAAATTATACATCAAACTTTAGGTTGCTAAATTGGAGTACTAAATTAAAAAAATGTGTTCAACACTATTTGTAATGCATATGCAATGCAACAATTTCAAATTTTTTACAACAACAGCAGCCAATTTTTACAGACACTTATTACCCTCCAGTTTAAACTGTCAGGAAAATGATGACGTTGTAATCCTATTAATTAGTTGATGTTGCATTTACTGAGAACTGAAGTTTTCAGCTTAATTACTTAACGAAGGTTTTGGAAGAGCTTCAGTTAAAAAGCACATATTATATGAATTCTGCACATGACAGTTAAAGTCCGGTCTCTTAACAACAAAACATGATCAAGACAGGTCAGACTTAGCACACTTAAAGAAAATCCAATTAGTTTTAAATTCAAAATACATCAATATCTCCTAAACTAATAATAATATTATATTGTAAGCTAAGCTATTAGTTTTAAAATCAAGATACACATGAATTAAATGTTCATAAGATAATGTAAAATATTATTTGTAGATAAATTATAGCTATGTTAATATACTTCAGTTTGCTACAATGAATTGATTTTTTTAAATAAAACATTAGTTAATTGAATTAAATAAATTAACCTTTAAAAACTAACATACAATGAACAAAATAATGTATTTATTACTAGAGAAGAACATATCATGATTAGTTTTTCTGACAACAAATAAACCTACTGGGTCTGATATTAATTGCCTAAATAGCTATTTATAAATTATTAAGTTAATTCATTTATAGGGTTTATTGTATGTAATAAATTATTATATGTTTATTAAGTGAAGAATCCTAAAGAAAATACAGACTGTGTTACATAATCTCCTCAAAATTTGCAATAAGAGTAAACATGAGGCAAACCAAGACATTCGAACAGTCACTTGGTTGCAGTACATTGAATTGATTCAGTAGGAAATAAAGTACTTTTAATTATGTTGAATTTCTTTAGATTTGCTT
>JAGFPH010000651.1:377549-389245 GCA_018207615.1 Philaenus spumarius
CTCACGCAAATTTCATTATCTCTTTCTTCTTCTTATGATTATTTTTAGAAGGCTAAACTTATCAGCTACCAAAATGCCACTGAAATAACAAAGATCTATCTTTAACTTAATTATTCTTTTCTCGATATTATTTTCAGCCATCTTGATTTGTTTTCTTTTTCCTGTGAAATTTAGATTTTATTTGCTTAGAATTATTAACTTTGTGTTAACTTAGATATTATTTTTTAAAGTACAATATATGCAATTAATTTCAAATGTGTTAAGCAATAATGAATATGCAAATCGGTTTAAAAGTTGTACTTTTATTAGAACAATTCCTCAAATTAGACCTCAAAGTGTCATAATTACTTTTTGAGTCATTACTTCAAATCGATTGAAGTTTTAAAATATCTGAAGAAATATTTCAATTCTATCATCTATTTGTTATCGACAGTTGTTTTAGTAATGTTAGAAGTTATTGACGTGAACTTTTTGAACTACCATTAATTCTGTACTGATACATTTTTTAAGGTCTTGTTTGCGGAATAAAATAATATAACAATCGACATTTTCTGTTAAAAATATTTTCTGTAAGACGTGAGCCACCCCTTTCCGTAGCTGATTACAAATAAAAGTAATTCCGCAACAAAGTAAAGTTTCATAAATCTGGTTCTTTTATTTGTTAAGCTGTCCTACGACTCAACTGATACACAGTATACAGAGAAACTTATAGTCTGCCCGCTAGGCCGTGATAACTGACTTCTCGGAACTCAACCCCCCTCCCTACCCGCTCGCCGGGCCTGCCGGTGGAAAACTAGTGGAGGGGGCGTTGAGTTCCGAGAAGTCGGGTATCACGGCCGAGCGGACAGACTATATGTTATTTTTATGTCGTGCTTGATATTTTACTGATACATAAATGCAACACTGTTGTGACCGTAGGGCAATCACAACAACGAACGCAAGCATTTCGAAACACTTTTTTTTATTAACAGAGGTAATTTAACAATACTACCGGAGTACATTCCGATACGCAATATAACTTATATTGTATTGTATCTCTTGTAGAACCGTTCACATTGACATACATTAGACATGTGGCAGCAATCTTGCTGCTATAGTATCCTAGAACAACTACCTACCTCAGCCTGTGATTGGATGACACTTACGACGGCTGCTATAGGTTATAGGCTTATTATAGATCTGTCCGATTGCCCTATGAGCCAGTAGAAAATATATATCCGTAAATGTGATCACTAATAGTTGTTTTAATGTAATTATAATTTAGTAAACATAAAAATACATAACATACACTCTACAGTTTCAATAATTCCAAATGACAGAAATTTAATTATACTTTTCATTTGTCTCTTTCGTTTACCACTAAATCAATGTCATACATGACATAAAGTATTTAAACTAAAGGCATTTTAACATTTATATATATCTATATATAACAAAGTCGGGTTTGTTACACCACTTACAACTCAAGAACGGTTGAACCAATGTTTATAATATTTGATTTGTTGGATTTGTCTCTGCCCCGAATAGCAGAATATCTATTGAAATATAGGAAAAATACATAAATAAAATTAAAAACAGAAAATACCATAGCAACCAATACAACAAAATAACAGATACATCAGTTGATTCAAATGTATAATCTATATAATAAAAATGTTAATACTGTTCTTTGGTAAACACATCACTTGAGAACGGCTGGACTAATTTGGCTATTTTTTGTTTTAAAATGTTCGTAATAGACCGAATTAAGATTTATGAAAAAAAAATTTAAAACTTACCGGAAAACCTGAACATCCTTTTTACATGAACTGAAGACCATAACTCACGAAACAGCTGTTCTAATAAAATGCTTAGTAACACGTGTTTGTTTAAATTCATTACCATAGCAACTTTAATCAGCAATTATAATCAGCTTATTATTCTTAAAAACCAATAGCTTTTTAGGTTGGATTGACCAACTTAAAGCAAAGAAAAACAAAAATCAACTAAAAATGCTTACTATATTTTAATTCAATTCAAACATTGGTTGTTACATACTATATAATTATTATAAAACAACTAATTTGGATCAAAAACTGAACATATTTTTAGATTATTCCTGCAATGAACCAAAGCACGTTTATTTGTAACCAATTGGGCTAATTTAGAATCAGGGTTTTTACAATTCTTGACAACTATCAGTTTTATTTGGATTAGGTAAAAGCAAACGAAAGGTTACCTGTATTATCTATAAAGGTTTACAAACTATAAAAGTAAATTTAGGTAGTATATTCTTGAGTGGTATATTTTGCAGTTCGATTACTTAAATCAATGTAATGAAATGGAATAACTTTACTACCCTTTAAATTAAATCAAGCAATAGTGAATCATCGCTGAGTCCACTAGTAAATACATATATATATATATATATATTCAGAATTGAACTCAAATTGTAACTTTAGCAGAAGTAAAATAGTATTAACAATAATTACAAACTTCCTCCTCTTCAAACTCCTCATTCAGTAACACATGAATACACAGATATGTCGAAATTAAAAGGAAATAAATAAAGAAGCAAAATATAATTTCTTTATAAATCAAATACATTTCTGATATCCATCATATTATATACCTTGAACTGGTAAAGTATTCAAAGACTTGCAAATAGTTTTTAAACATGAAATTGGTTCATTAAACACATTGGTCTATTTAAAAAATATAGCTCACCTGTTAGTACAATTTCCAGCTGTGTACTTTAAACCAAACTGAAACGTTGTTTATTTATCAGTGACATATTTATTACTGGGTGATTTCATACTCTGCAACTATTTGCATATCTAATCTAATCAGTTAGGTTATATTTTGTTTAGGAGAAGGAGTAAGTCATACTGGTTCGTCTTAACAGGAATTACAATTCATATTAAAACAAACCAATATGACTTAAATATCGTACATTTATTATTTTGAATTGCACTTTTAATAATATTTACCACCTTAGTTATGAGGTTATGTTTGATTCATACAAAGGACTAGCATAACTTATTCCTAATTGTTTCCTTTTAAGAGACTAATTTAAAATGCATTGTTCTGTATCCAAGTCACTGATTAGATTGAATAAAATTTAAAAATTATATCCGTCTATGTGACTTTCAATTGAAAAGTAATTTACTTACTTACTCAGTATGACGCGTTTCGGAACTGGTTCCATCATCAGATATCCCTCTGCTGAGGTCGTCATAACATTAAAATAACTTATTAAAAGACATAACACATATAATACTTATACACGCACACATCAACACAAACAATCCATATAAATATAATAAACGGTATCAGTTAACTGACACAAACTTTCTCCCAACTTACTGTAGTCAAAATAATATTGTTTTCAATCATTTTATTTATTACTTTTTAGAACAAAACAAAAAAATAATATTCTACCTACGTCAATCGTATAAAAAAATTATTGTCCTAGGCGGGATTCGATCGCGCGACCTTTGAATTACTGGCCGTGATCGCTACCATGGTGCTACCCCGTGCGGCCGCCGCCGCGATGCTAGATTGACAACATAAACTTGTTTATTTTTAAACATTTCCCCATAATTATAAAACGCCGAAGTTTTGATAAAAGCGGGTGGTGTCATTTTGTTTGGCATCTTAAGCACTATAGATACTGAAAATTTGATCAAAATCGTTAAAGCCGTTTTTGAGAAATTTGCATTTTTGTTGTTTTTTATGGGTTTTTAGGGGTAAATTATCCTTAAAAATTAAAAATAAAAAAAAAATGATAAAAACGCCTGGAGATTTTAGGGTTTAGTACCTACATACCAAATTTCATGAAAATCGGACCAATAGTGTCCTCTCTGGTCGTGTATACATACTGACAGACTGACAGACAGACACCACTCTAAAAACACTTTTTTGGGTTCAGGAAGCACCAAAACAAAAAATTCCACTAAAAATGTTTTTGGGTTCAGGGAGCACCAACACAGATAATTGCACTAAACCATTTTTTGGGGTTCTGGGAGCACCAAAACAGATAATTCAACTGAAAATTCAAATTCGAACATTTTTACGAAAACAATACTTTCTCCATATACTACGTATAGGGTGGAGAAAGTAAAAATACAACCGCGTGTGCACACGAACGACTCCGTTTGACTACTCGCTTGACTACTCACCACTCATGAGTACTCATGAGTAGTCAAACGGAGTCGTTATTAATTAATAAGTTATTTTAATGTTATGACGACCTCAGCAGAGGGATATCTGATGATGGAACCAGTTCCGAAACGCGTCATACTGAGTAAGTAAGTAAATTACTTTTCAATTGAAAGTCACATAGACGGATATAATTTTTACATTTTATTCAGACTAATTTAGTTCAAACACTTATTTATTATTTTCGCATAAGGTATAAATATAAATTTGAAGCAGGAAAGAGTCTTCTAGTTTAACTATGCAATGTTTATATTTCATTATAAAATGTGATGAATGAATTAAAAGTGTCCGTCCTAATCACACACAAAGTTATTACAGTAATAACATTACTTAGACAACTACTAAATGAGTTCCACCTTATGTTAAGAGTTATAAACATAAGATTTTAATTACCTAATTTAAAAGTTATCCTTGAACACGGTGCAACTGTAATTATTTAAAATTAACTGCCATCTCGACAGCGGAAGACATTCTTGTATCTGCCGTAGAACACTGCTACTGC
This sequence comes from Philaenus spumarius, assembly GCA_018207615.1. NCBI lineage: Eukaryota > Metazoa > Arthropoda > Insecta > Hemiptera > Aphrophoridae > Philaenus > Philaenus spumarius. The sequence continues at coordinate 382,252 of JAGFPH010000651.1, forward strand.
TCTTTTTGATTAAAGTTCTGTTAATGTTAATTTTATAAGTAATTAAACTTCACGATTCCAAGACTTGGTTATATTTATTTTTCTGTTAAATACAGAGCACCTAGTTTTGCACACTAATACAATTTAAATGTATTAGTTTTATATGTATTATAAAGTGAATATTTCGAATATAATTGTGTCAAATTAATTATTAATTATTGGGCCTCAGTTTGTGTAAAAACACAAATATTTTCAAATAATGTAAAAAGTTAAACATTATTTATTTGTGCATTTTAAATATTATTTTATCTAAATCTTCTTAACTGAATAAAGATGGGCAGTATTTGTACAACAATAATTTTTTCCAATAATATTTCCATTAACACATGATTTTACATTTTCAAACAACATTTTTTTTCTAATTTTTTCAGTGGTTCCGTTTTAACTTGATAATTGATTTAACCATTAACTATTATTTAACACCTAAGCCTAGGTTGTGATAAATTGTGTACCTATATTAATACTAAAGTACCAGGAGACCGAGCTAAAGCTCGATTATAAGCAGGGCCTAGTTCGCTCACGTCAATAACTATTATTGCAAATTTCCGTGAACATCGTTTAGGTTAGGCCTATAACATTAAACAACTAAATAAAGGGTATGTTTATTTAGCAGAAGTATTCGTTGCCATGGTAACTATAAATAGATACAACATTAGGCTTACCTCTAATAAAATACAGTTTAAAAGAAAACTGATGATTATTGTAATAGCATTGAAAACATTTGCATCAGCTGTGCTTCGTTTAAAAGAAAACAGATGATTATTGTAATGACATTGAAAACATTTGCATCAGCTGTGCTTTGTATTGTTTAAAATGGACAAATTTCACTTTTTAATTTAATAAAAAGACGTAGAAAACGAATTTTCCCAGACTGGTGACCATTTCCAATCGATTTCTCGTGGCCAAAAGCCCCATATAAAATCAAAAAATCAAAAATCCTTAGACGGAGATTCCAGATCCATTTAGCAGACAGACAATTATCTCTCGCTTTAGAAGATAAGATAAATAACGTGAATTCATATAGCATTGTCGTGCGAAGCAGGCAAGGGTTTTCTATTAAGATATAATTTCTGAGTGCATACAGATATACAAAGTTTGAATTGTTTAAAATGGTGTAAGACTTTGGTTGGGGTTTTAACGTGCAACCAAGCAGTACAATAATATTACATTAAACATTTGCGTAACTGCTCAACATTGAAAAAAAAGTAGAAACCTGTCACAAACTGTGCATTTTCGGAAGAAGCAAGTCCCAGAGTATCTCACATCAGACTTAAGGAGGAAGGTTATGGAAAAGGGGTGAAAACCAGTTTCTCAGTAGTATTTTCCAAATATCTCGAAAAGTGCGATTGCTAACATATACAAAATTAAAGTGCATTCAATTCTGAACAAAATTGTCTCTTACATCTTTTTATAAAGTCAATTTTTGCGATATGGGAATAGGTTAGCTTTCAGTTAATATACAATTTGCCAAAACGCCCTCAAATAAACTGAATTTATCTTCGTTATTTTACAGCTGGTAAATAGGCTTTATCTGGAGAGGAGGGGGTAATATCTATACTCAAACTCTATCTATACTCAAATACTCTCTGGTAGTGAGAGAGATTTTCTTAGTATTCTAAAACAAGAAGATGTAAACTAAAACAATAATCTAAATACAATCATTTATAATTCAAGCTAGAAAAAACAATAAATTATTTACAATAATTGGTATAAATCATTTACAGTTATATATTTACATTATCCACTAAATACGATGCTACTTTGTTCACTTATCAGTACTCGAACCGATACTTTATTTCTCATTGAAGTAAAAGTCTTCAGCGAGATGCTTACAACCATAGCATGCAGCACATAGATGATCACGTTAAATCATTTCTTATGCATCCTTCATTGTCTTATAGGAATTGTATTGAACAATTTGTAGAAGGTTTCAAAAATGTTTTTTGATTGTAAATCAAATAGTTAATTGGAAAATAAATATACCATTTTGTTTCCTTTATATGAACAACCTCAAAGTTTCAGACTCTCCTCAAATTACCGTATTTTAATACATTTCAAAAGGAAACAATACTAATACTTGAAAATGAACGATAGTTGAAACTATTAGACAGAGATCTATGTTTAAAGTAAATTGAAGATTCCTTTCAACATGCATGGAGGCGGTATAATTTGTCTTACTCTCAGGCACTCGGATCGACAAGGACGTCAGGTCCAACACGAAACCTTTTAACAACATTTTCCGCTATTCTGTTGTGAAACATAGAGTTTAAAATGACGCAAGTAATGAAAATAAGGAAAAATAGTTTTATAATAAGTTCAGTGTTTCTCTTCCGGTACTTTGGAACGAGGAAAGTGAGCAGTAGAATTTTTTAATGAAAGATTTTTTTGCTAATCAGACTTGGTAATAAATTTGAATATCTCTCAAATATTTCAATTTAAAAATTTAATTAAAATTATAATTTAGGCAAACAGTAGTAAAGAACTAAAGTCAATATAGATTAAAAAGCTTTTAGAGAAGTTTATATTTACTTTTTAGTTAAAAATACACGAAAAGAGAACCTATTAAATTATTTATGTTCACTGTTTGTATTACTTTTAAAAGCACGCTTGGGAATAATTTGTGAAGATGAAGTGCTACAGGAGAGGCACTTTTATTACGTTTTCTTGTGAGAAGACTTTGACCATGAATCGAGTTATTTATTAAACCTTTGCCAATAATAAATTGAATTCTATGTAAAGACTGCCAAGCAATGTAATATAGTTTTACAAAATTTAACCGGAAAACGTTTACTAAATTTAAAAAAAACACAACAAGTAAAAACTATTCTTAATTTTTAATATTTTTGATAATTTTTTTCAAAATTGTATCAAAAAGCTCTCGAGGCTAAGTGTTATCTAATACAAATAGAAATTTAATCCTCTTGAGGAAGTATTGCGTTACCTAAAGGGTGAAAGAACTTTCATGACATTGTTTAAAGACGCTGTTTTAGAACTGTTCACCACTTTAAATACAGTTGTTGTATTTTTAACAAAAATGAAACCAGTTTTTCTTTATTAGGCATGTAAACAATATGAAAAATTATAAAATTATGAATTATCTCAAATACGGAGCTTATAATATTTGGTTAATTTTAAGTACTCTTAAGTATTAATAGCACTTTAAGTTGTTTTGTACATTTTCTCAAATTTATAAGCTGAGTAACTGGAAAATTTCATAAAAATCTATGAAGTTAGCCCCCATAACAAACATTTTAAATACATAAATGTACATTAGTTATTATATTCTTAAAAATAAAAAATAATGACCAGAAATAATCATTGTCATAAAACATAGGAATTGACAGTGAAAATACGGCACATTGACAATATATTGCATCTTACATGATCTTAGTATGTTTCAAAACTTTTTCATATTTATGACTTATGAATAACTTTAAAACTTTCATCCAACTTGGTATTTTACACATTTACTCTGTCGTAAAGTTAAATTGCAGTTCAAAGATTCCTACAAAGAAGGGAATATCACTTGTAGTTAAACACCTCTTGACCCTTTTAACAAATATTAGATTGATGAACTATTTTAAATGTGGGCCTAATTAGCTACTTTTAGAGGATTATTAATAAAGGATTATTACAAATTAAAGATAATTTTCCTCTCGTCACGTTTGGTTGATATATTAGTTTATTATATTTGTACATTTTTTTATATGATAAATGTCAGCACAGAAAATATTTGCACTCATCTTAAACCAAGTCGTACATTTCTTAACAAAATTTAAGATAAAAATGTTGTTCTTTCAAGCAGGGAAGTTTGTGGGTAACTCGTACTGATAAACAATAACTCTTTTAGCGTAGTTCGCATGAGAAAATAGGGTAAAGATACGTTTTATACAAAACCCAAAGCATAATGGCCACAAAAAACCGTGCAATTAATTCTAATTTATTTATTTAAAAAATTAATTTTATCATAAGAATTATACAATTTTAATGTCACTGGCCTGAATAAATTCAAAATTTGATTTATTAACACAGTAAAGGTAAAAAATTATAATTAAGTTATAGCTCTTAACATATCAAAAACGTTTGAAGGTGTTATGTTTAACGGTTAACTTTACATCGTCAATTAAATTTAAATATTGATTAAATGACAAGAATAAAATATAAGATTAGGCTTTTAAAATCAAATAATTCAACAACAAAATATAATTGATAATTCTAAATACATCAGCAAGACAAATGTGGAGAACTGCGTAGTTGTTCCTTCGAATAGAATAATTAAATCAAAGTAAAGTTTAAAGACACAAGTTATCTCCAGAAACAATTTCAATGCTAAAGCGAGACACTTTCTGTAGCAAATTCCTTAAATCTTTGTTTATACAAAACAATTCCACCTTCTTTACTGCTACAGTAACTTTTCTTTATTTATTTAAACGAGTTGAACATACTGTAGTTTAACCACAATACGACTTTAAAATATGCAATTATATTGAATACAATATTACAGGATTGATCATAACCTTAAAAAATATTAAGGATTGATCATATGGTAAATAATATTAACTTTCTCAATAAAATTATTGAGTTTAACAAGATATAAAAGCAGTTTTTATAAAAGTTAAAAATAACCAGCATGACTTAGGTCAACTCACACGAAAGAAAGAAAAAAACAGTTATTTCAAATTATGAAATTACCCAGTACTAATAAATAGCCAGCATGCCAATTTATAGGTGTAGAGTAAAAAACTCATTAAGTACTGAACCAACACTAAATATTTCTCATCAGCTGAGCTATGAATACATAAATGATTTGTACGTCTAAATGTTTTTTAGACGTACAAACCAGTATTTTCTCCTCCAACTCAAAGTCATAACATTTAGATCTATCTATAACATATAAAGGTAGTAATTGTACTAACACTTTCAAATTTTTTATGTGACTTTATAGATTGCTGCACAAACTAAGAGCAGTTTACAAGAGTTAAACAACCAAAGTGCTTACCTGAAATTTTAGGTTAGTTTTAACTTATTTCGTTATAGTTAGTTAGGTAATTTGCAAAAGGTTTGATTAAATTAAGAAAATGTATTTTGTGTTTTAGAAATTTGCCTAGGAATTGGTTGTGACTATGCAGTGAAGGTTTTATAGTTAATAACACAAATAAACATTCAGCATTGCTCGTTGTCAAAAGTGTATCCCTACTTATATTTAGTGAAGAGGGAAATATCATACATATCTACAAATTTAGTAGAAGTGGTTGCAGCTTACTTTTCATTAGGAAATTAGGACGTTTCAGGTGAATTTACAAACTAAACGATGCGAATTTCTGTCAAGTCAAATAGGTTTTCATGGATTATATGTCAATCCAAAATAGTTCAAAGTTATAAATAATAGTCTAGATTCCATTTTAATAAATTAAATTAATAGTGCAAGTATGCAGTGATGTATTTTCTATGGTTAGCACTGTAGATTTCTTTTAATTTATCTATCCCTAACAAATGGTGCTTAATTGGAAATAATATTTAAATATTTATTGGCTTCAATGGAGGATGTAGAATCTTAGAACATATTACTGTATTAGAATTACAGCGGCCCTAGCGGACAAGAGTCAAACATAACTTACTCTCTATATGTATACACACTTTACATACATTACACAATTACTCTTTCACCGCCATTCCAAACTTCAAGATTAAACCTAAGTCATGTAGTTCTTACGTATTTCGTTCATTAGATTTAATTAATTCGTGTAATATTTTATTTCATACTGATAAACAAAGTTATGTTTTAAAAATATAGATAGTAAGTTTGCGCTATGAGAATAAGTTACTTAACAAACTCTATATACTTTTAATATAAAATGACACAAACTAAGCATTGTTTTGAATGTGCAACTAACGAAATAATCGCATAATAATAGTTAGAACTGCATAGTCATCCTTATTTCTGAACAGACCAGATTTACATAACCCATTATATAGTTTCCATTCCAGATGTAAATTGCATTTAACGCCAGGAAGATATTATTAAATTTTAACAACATAATATTTGCTTTGTAGTTTAACTGTTCTACGTTGTTTGTAAAATAAAACACGTATTTGTATTTTCTATCTTTCTGAGATGGAGTTTACAATTTAGTAAAAATAATAAAGTATTCATAATTTATGTTAATGAACAAAGTCATTAACATAAATAATTTCTTTTAAAGATAATTGTTTTTGATTTATGGCCATATAAATATAAACAAATGTTTCTCATAACAAAATGGTTTCCAACTTGCCAAATTACACTTGATTACAGCTATGTTGTGTAAGCGGCATTTTACAAAACATTTAAATACGGAAAAAATTCATCTTTGTACAGGAATAATAAATTAGACTTTTCGCTTCTTTTGTTTAATTTCACTCCCCGTTCTTCGTTATAGTTAAAACATGACGTTGTCAGTATTACATGAAATTTTTTTTGTACAAAGGACTACACAGAATTAGTATTATTAGTGTATGTAATTAACAAAAACCAGCCACTTGCTGCCAGAGACCCTCACTTGACAGGTTTGTACTGTACGTTATTAAGTTTATTTATTGTGTTTACTTTTAAGTCCTTAGTAGCGTAATTAATACTAAAAATTATGTTTTAAGCAACTGACCAATTTTGTTATCAAGAATTTACAAGTGGCATTGTATTGCAGTTTTGAGCTGGCAACATATAAACTTAAATGAGAGGATCCACAACTCATCCAATCCATGGACAAACCCATCAGGCATCGACCATGCTTACTTAGCAACTAGGGTATTTTTTATGATTTATTTACCTCAATATAAATAGGTACTTTATAACTTTCAAGAGTAAACCAAACTGGAAATATTTACTTCATTTTTTATGCCTATGTTTATCAACTTCTCCAAAGGATTTATATTGTATTTATAGCATCAATACTTTCGCCTTACAAACTTACTCCAT
>JAGFPH010000651.1:402473-420691 GCA_018207615.1 Philaenus spumarius
GGGGGGGGTTAAGAATTAAAAATGTACTTCTTCAGGATGACGAGAATAATAATATCCACCTTGTTTGGTAATTTACCATCCCCAAGCACATGGCAACTTCTCGTAGACCCCTTGGCTTCCCATTCACTTCTGGACTTATTGGTAACTCCTGAATGAATGGTACCTAGCTTCATCTCTGGTTGGTGGCAGTCTGGCAAGTCGGCAGCTCGGCTTTGCCACGACAGTGGTGAAAATGCAGTATCTCAGGTCATCAAGGTTGTCACGTCCAATGTTAGTGCCATACAGTTTCTCCAAGAACTTCTCTCCAACGTCAGCAATTTGAGCTGGAGCTGCCTCGTGATTCTTGAAAATCTCCAACATCTCGGGGAGTCCGGGGTTCCTCTGATACGTCTGTATCACCTTCTTCTTCAAAATTCCAAAAGGTGCTGAAGTGGTGTCGCAGCCACTTATGGCGTGCAGGAACAGTATGTCCTGTGGCCCGTGTTTGAAAGAGGGGGAAGAATAAAGGACGGATACCCTTCCCACTCTTTTGGAAGTAGCCGTTCTTCTTTGAAAACCCCAAAGCATTCAGCAGCACCAGAAGATCAATGTCCTCCCCTGTAATGACAACACTGTAGTAATCCTCAGCAACTGAGACAACAGTCTGTACGATCAGTACATCAGCGTCTTCTACTGCCTGCTTGACTTGGATCCCCTTGGCTTCCAGTTCACCCTTCAGCATCGTTATGAAATTCATCTTGTTTGTGTCGTTGAAGAGAAATGATGAAACAAACATTCCTGCGAGACGGTGCTGACTGCTGTTGTCTTGGAGAACACTAACTTAGTAGAGGGGTTCAGCAAGGAACGCCGATAACATTCTACTGCCTTGGTGCTTCGGTAGCTTATCCCACAAGGATAATCATCAAAAACCACTATGGCATTGCTCCCAAAGTGCCTTTTGATGTAGTCCACTTAGTTTTGGCAGACTATCTGGAATGTTGCTTCGCTTGACTTCGTCCAAACCACCCTATGTAGCAGGAACACTCCATCAATGATATTGCATTTTCTGTGGGTGTAGTTTCCAGTCACCTGTCCTTTCAGCTCTGATGAAGTTCTTCATGAGAGTGCACATACGGAAATATTGATTCCAAAGTGCTGCAGTTGGTACTCAATAGTCTTCAGAAGACTGGACAGCTTTTCGTCACACTTTTTAGTGAAGGGTCCTCTGCATCAATTCTCGAATTGTAAGAAGCATAAATAACGGTGTCCAGCGCAAACAGCTCTCCTTCTTCCAACCCGCAACAGATCAATGATGAGTCCACCTAAGGCTGCGTATGCAAGGCTATGCCCGCGAACTGCTCTGGCATAAGCACCATACCGTAACATTGAAATTATAAGAGAGATGAATATTTTGAAGGCATATTTTTCAAGACCAGATGTTTACGAATTCAATGGTATACAGTTATTCTGTTCAAAACAGGTTTGTCTAACCATTATACGATTTAGAAATGTGACAAAACATGATTTGTTTCACCGAGTTTTGTCACGCGCGTCAGCGGTTTAGAAAAGCAAAATTTCTAATCGATGATTACACAAGCAAATATACGTTTTACAAAGAAATGGTAAATACAAAAATTAAAGTTTAAAACATTACCTTTCCAATGGTATTTTTTTTTGTTTTTTTTTTGAGATTGGAAGATTTTTAGTGGTTGAAATATTCCATACAATCGCGCGTTACAAATGTATTGTCGCGGCACGGAGTTATTGCACTATAGTGTAGTCTGCCGGTTGTAGGGTCAAAGAGGTCTGCACCACTTAGAGGACCCCCCCCCTGCGTGTTCAAACATGTCGATATTGATGAGTGATTACCATATTTACCGTAGAACTGATGGTAATTGATAGTTAGAGGGCCAAGTTAGTTTTGGCCAATTTTTGCCATTTTGAGAAAATCTCTCTACCTTTGATCGGCTGTATCTCGGTTAAAATTAGGTTTAGGAAGAAGTTTAAGAATACAGAATTGTAGAAAATTTACTGCTCTACAACTTTGAAAATAAATATTTTGGTCGAAAACCGCTTATTTTAGAAGTTATAAGTGAAAACCCGACAAAAGTAGGAACATTTTTAACTTTTTCGGCCCCCCCCCCCCCCAAATTAGGACAGGGTCCTCGAGTTGGAAATTGACAGAGTAATCCCATAGCACCCCCAAACAACCTGTAAAAGTTCCATTAACTTCGGAATTTTTTCCAGGTACAATGTACATATCTACTGGACTAACAGTAGCTTATGAAATCTGAGACCGAATTACCTAACGAACCACGCACATTGCTCAAGTATACTATATATTTTGCACGATTTACACTTAGAAAAATATTTTAAATTTCAGTTTGCCCTGAAATTAGGTTAACTAGTGGTTAACTTTAACGAAGCACTTTTAAGAAATCAAATGCAATTCAATTCCTAACGAAATGTAGAACATCAAAACATTCGGTTCAGTGGACCCTATTGTTCAGTAGTTAAGTACTACAAAATATGACTAAACATTTAGGTTTCCTTCTGTCGTTTTTTGCCGAATTATACAGCCTAAAATTTCCTCTAAACTACATTCCCACAGTCTAATGTCTAGAGCTAAACAGCAGACCACCCGTCTCAGATGTATTAAGGGCAAACTGTTCGAGCTTAAAATACAAAATAAATTGCAACCACACAATTTTCATATCAGTAATCTACATCTAAATTGCCATCTAGTTGGTTATCTAAATGCCAGCTACCTATGAAAGTATTGATTTTATTCATGTGATTCCATAAAAAAAAGAAACCATACAACATTTAAATATTTGGTTTTTTCCTGCTATTTTGAAACAGTTTGAAATATTGACTAAGTTTACATACAGAAAAAGTTTGGCTCAAAATCCCTTTAATTTTATTTTCATTTGACACGCTTAAAATTTCATAGATATAAACTTTCTATATCCCAAAAATTCAAAATTTCTTACTATTTTAGGGAAATTGTTTGAAAGATAATACTATTATAAATTTTATTATGAGGTTTGATAATAAAACTGTTCAATTTAATAAAGTACATAAAAATATAAAAACTAAAATTTTACTGATGGTCTGCCATCTTGAAACGAGACCGGGTAGGTCAAGTAAATTTGAAATTTTGTCGAAAACGTTCAACACTGCATTCAGGGACAATGGAATTTGAAACCAAATATTTGATCAAGATTGATGATATGCTTTTAGTGAAGTTGCACTTTTTTCATATTTTTAGCACAAACCCTTTTTCAAATGTACATCTGATACTGATATCATTTAGAAAAAGCGTAATGAATCATATAGTCTATGTTACATATACCAATAAAGACCACTAAATTAAAAATTGTTAAATAGTACAAATAGGCTTCATAATAACCACCCAAAAACAATCTCTCAGACCTTAGTTTTATAAAATTCTGACCATAGGCTATATAATTACTTAATAATAGATAAATTAAGAGAATAGCCCCTAGTAATAAATGTTTCTCACTAGTGGTCAGATAAAAACTATAAGTTCCTTGTTTTCACCAATAATTATATTTAACCAGTATAGCAATAATTACTAAAACAGTTAGTGAAAGAGTTTTGATAATTTTTTTTTAACTGCTAAATAAGACTATATTATCTAGATACACAAATTGTGACTATACAGAGCTCCTTTCTACTTTAGAACAAAACTAGATTAAACAGAATCTATATTGTACTGAGCGTTTGCAGTTTTTACTTTAATTGGACAATTCAAAGCTTCATTAAAGAAGAATTATTCTTCTTTATTCAAATTTTGTTGGGTAATAGAATTTAAAAGAAGGAAGGAACTTCATAATTTTCTGTGTGGAATGAATAAACTGTACAAGTAAAGTTTTCCGAAAATTTTTTTTAAAAATTTACCGATGAAATCAGAACAAAAATCATAGTTTATAATCGTTGTATTGATAAAATACTTTCAAATACTAAACGCTCTAATAATTTAATGAGCACGAAGTAAATATTCCTCAATTACTGAACTACTTTAGTTTTGTTTAGGTGTTGTATTATAGATCGCTGACTTTACAACGCTATAGAATAATTCAATTTGTAATTTTGTTCTGTACTCAATCGTGTGAAACGTACATTTTCCTGTTATATTTAACTCCAATTTTAAATTATTACAGATAAAAATATTAGTTTTTCAACTATTAATATATATATTTTCTAATATTGTTATCAAAAATGTGAAACAAATCTTCAAATGTGTCCAAGTTATATCCGCAAAACCGATTGTAACGAAGCCAGTGGGTTATAGTGACCAGAAAAAAGATAAACTAAAATTTAATAATATTTTTAGAATTACTAAAAAATTTAAAATATCATCTGTCAAATAAAATGTAGAATAGGTTATATGTAAGCCAACGTTGCCTAAGATTAAGTCATACTTTGTCGTACAATGGCCCGGGTTAGGTCTAACAACATTACGTGATTTAATACAACTAAATAATAAAGTATGCCTGGTGTTACTTGCCTGCATTTTTCTTTCATCACAAAATATCTTTATTTAAAAAAAAAACATATTTTTATATCTTTTTAACCGCTAAAGCTACCGTGATGAAATGTTTACCACATCTTCAGTAGCTGCTTATAATGCAAGTTATACACACAGTTACAACCAATCAATCAATAAAATGTTTTTAGTCATATAATTAATTCAATTTAATGAAATACAACAATAATTGTTGTTTACTAAATAAGCAGCTTTAACTTAAATTTCCAAAAATTCGCTTTGTCCTAAAAATATTTAGTTGGATGTTATTGCTTTTGTGACTGTGAATGGAGGGCCCTGTAGCAACGAATGAGTAAAGATTATATGATAATAATTAATGTCTCCCGAAAGTAAGGTTTAAAGATGCTTTTTTCATGCCTAAACATAATACCATATCTACGTAAAAAATATAATATTTCTTGTAAAAACAAAGTAGTGGAGTGATCGGAAACTATACGTTTTTGTTCCTACATTAATATGAGTTGTTAATAGGAAACACGGACTCTTATAGGATTATTCGTTTATTCTATGTCAGTCTGTATGTGACAAATCTAATCGTTGTGTATCTAATCAATAATATTATAATTATAAAGCATTTATACCTTATTGTGTAATGCAAAGACGGTGACGTCAACAGAATCTGCTAGTCGTTGTACATACAGAACCATAATTACACAGCTAAATTTGACAATCCTCTATTGTTGAAATTATACTTCCCTCAAGATTTGATACTATAGCCTGCTTGAACTGACTAACTTAGTTTGTTAACTTTGTTATAAATTTAGGAAGTTGTTATGATAGTTTAACTTTTTTATAATACGTTTAGTTTCAGTTACTGATTCAGTATTTAAGTTATAGCGCAATCAAGCAGATCATTACTTTTCGTCTGTGTGTCTATCTGTCTCACGATTGGCGCCAAACGCATTGACCGATTTTTTGCATGAATGTTCCTTATTCCTAGGCCAAGCCATGCATATATACGGCGTTTTCCATTTTTCATTTTTAACCCCTTAAATAAAATAAAAATGGCGGCCTTACCGTTTTTTTCAGTGAAGCTTTTTCCCAAAGCCAGTTTGTGGCTTAACCGTAAGTCAAATTTAAAAACTAATAACATTTTGCGAGTAGCAAATTAGATTTTCAACAAAATTGTATTCTTGATTTTTCCATATCTCTAACGGTAAACTCACAAAATGGCCGTAAAATTCAAATTTGTTAAAAACCGACCAAGTTTTTGTATTTGAATCATGTTTTATACGTTTATTCTAAACCAATTCAAAAGTGTTCCATAGCTTTTTTGTAGATAAAGGTTCAAAGAATTCACCTATTCCAGTAAAAGAAAATTATTGAAGTAAAATTAACAAAGTTATTAGCTCAAGAAACAAGCATGTTCAGTAACGAAAGGTAAAAGTTCAACTTTAGGCCTTCATTAAAAGTAGTAAAAATGTTTTGTAATTTTTTTCATAAATGTAATTAAGTTTCGTAATTTAGTTCTAAATAGAACTGTAGAAAAATATTTATCAATTTAAAATTTCTTATTTTGAAAACACCATTTTTTATGGTCCAAGACTAATAACAAAACTAAGCCTGTTTTTAATGGTAATTTAGGAATATATCCTTTGCCCAAAAACGACATATTATTACAAGAAAGTATAGAGGATAAATCAAAGAATTGAACTGTGTACTTGTAAATTATTATTATTTTATAAAAATATTTGACTTACCTTTACTTTAATTACAAAATGAGATGAAACAAATGAAACCTCGCGGCGATAAAGGACATACACCATACAGTGTGTGTTGGACAGCGTGTGAAGTGTTGGTACATTTGTTGAGATCACTATCACGACGCTTTAACAACGTTTGTTTTCATTATTTCTAATATTGGAATATGATATGGAACTGTAAATTCATTGTTAAGTTTTAGTTATTTAAGTATGTAAATATTTAATTCTATGTTTTCGCTCAGTAACGCGATATTTGTATCTACATTACGCATTACTAACCTACATAAAACACAATGCCCACTAAAAGAAAATCTTTAGCAGTTAAAGCACAAGAATGAAAAAAAAAACGAGAACTAGAAACCCCAGAATCGCGGAAATTGCAAAATAATGTTTCACTGGCTAAACCTTCTGCTTACTTCCTTACTGGCATACTATTTTTAACCTAAGCTCAAAACCACATTTGTTATTTCAACGAGAGAGGTCTACTGTCCACAGAACTACTAGTTTAATAGAGAACGATCAAGTTAGCATCAGCTAAAAGTAAGGTGGTAAATGGGTCAAGCATAATATAAAGTAGTTTAGTCAGCACAGAAGAACTGCAACGAAACACTAAATATTCATGGGGACAAAGCCAACTGGAACAAACAACTGAAACTGTCAACATATCCCAACCATGAATGGTCCTGTTTAAACTCTCTTATGGTGTTCATTTGCAGAAAAAAATTTTTTTGGGATTTTTACTGCCTTTAAGTTTAAACTGCGTTTCTGAAAGTTTTAATAGAAAATATTTCCATATTTTTTGTCGTTTGGTGTGGAATATTGAGATGCATATTTAACATAGAAGTTTTTGTAAAAGTTAAGTTTCCAAAAAAAATACATGACTTCATTTTTTTATTTTTTTTTTAAGTGAAAACTTCTTTAGGGACGTTGTGCACCCCGTAAGAAAGCATTTGCGGGTAAGGAAAAAAGTATGAAATCGCGACACCGCCACCGCCACCGAGAGTATATGTATTAAATATTATATTTATTGGTTATTTTTAACTACTAATTGTATTGAAACAATTTAAACAAGATTATGCCTACTTAAGTTTTAAGTGATATTTCAATGCAAACAATTAATAATCTACGTTATTTATAATTTAATACACAAATATTATTCCAGAAACATAATATAATAATAATTTTCTTTTTTTTTACAAAAAACTCATTGCAACTCCAGAAATAGGTAAGATAGTTCAAGTTTGATATAAGCTATGTGTATGTTACGGTTTACAAGTGTACAAGCACCACGATTTTATTTTAATAATTTTCAAAATGGCGGCAGTTACAAATGTTTAAAGTGGAATATCTTGAAAAGCATTAACATAACAAAAAGTGTACAAGAGACAACACATTTTGTTTTTAACGTCAGACATAATGGCTTTTTTCGTTTCTGTAGGTCAAAGTATAACCGAGTTATCTAGAAAAAACTGAAATCATAATTTCTTGGTAGTTGTCTACAACATCAAACATGATCCTAAAACCAACATTTTATGAATTAACTAACCTAATGTTGTAACTTATGTTAAATTTGAATACTTGGTGATACCTCTAAAATGGACATAGAAAAATTAGCTATCTTGGTTGATATGATAATGAATATAAATGCATTAAAGAAACGCGTGTTGTTTCAGTATGTGCCTAACCAAAATTATATTTTTTAATTTATTATTTGACTATAGACTATAATTTTTATGTTCTTTTTTAGATTTTATTTTAAATGGGTCAAGGTAAAAATAATTCTCAAATTTCAGACTAAACCAATATAACCAATGATTTATATTCATGACAGTTTTCACTTCTGATGGCAGTCCCATGACTGCTTTCTTTTTTTTTATTTGAGAACAAAATTATAATAATTTTACTATAAGTTATTTGACACTCCTTGTGTTAAATTGTAGAGAAAATAATATTCTATTATATATATGTAACAAAATTATGATATTTCTTTTGGATCCTGAAAAAAATATATGCCTTAATTTATGTAGTTTAACATGAGTAAGATAAGGCCATCCGAGCCCCTTATCACTTTGTTTTGCACTTTAATCAACTTTAAGGCAAAAGAAAAATATTACTGTATATTTTAAGTACATAAAGTTAAATTTGTACATCAATAGTACCAAAATATTCCGCGAAATAGGAATTTCGTATATGGAACTTAGAGCTGGTCCTGACCTTATTCACTAAGTTCTCACAAATGTTTAACACTCGGTTAGATCAAACAAAGAAGAATTCTGCAAGAGCTCTGACCACTTACCAAAGTCTAAGGGGTTAAGCTGCTTTGGTGGTCTTCACATTTTCAGCTAAAAAAAAACACGTTGTATTTAAGAGCAGTAAAGATTTATAGTCCAGTCAATGAATGCATTGTAGAATGGAATATGCGATAATTTTTGACTTCAGGACTTTGTTAGGAATAGCTAGGAGGTGAACATACTAAAAGTCTCCACCCCTAGGAAATGAGCTAAAAGCGGGAGGGGGTTGAAAGGTCAAATGTTTTGGATTTGTATTTATATCTCGAAAACGGTGGACTGTAGAAACAAATGTTTCATGTAAATATGAAAGGAAATTAAATTAAATATAAAACTGTTCCTTCACATACAAGTCAATTTCCCAACGGTTTTCGAGATATACGTTATTGAATAGCGATATCTTTTGAAAAAATAGTTTCAGTTCACTCTTTTTGTCAAATATTTGCTTCTAGTGCCTTCCATGATCGTTTCTCAAAATTGTTGTAAAAAACTAAGTTGTAGACGATTACATTTCCTTCAATTTGATATCCACTTTTGCCATTTTATTTTCAACCGATCAAGAGTTATCGAATATAGAACATGTACGCTTAATTTCGATGTTCCTCTGGAAATGAGTATGTTGAGAGCCTGTTGCGTTTTAACTGCTGTAACTTGCTGTCATGATGAATAAAAACATTTTAACAATGGAAATAAGGTAATTGCAATTGAAACACAATATTTTTTAAATAATTATAGCTTTTAGTAGAGCATACTACACCTGAGATCAAGAGGGGTGGGGGGCCAATCACGCGACTCTAAACCCTTGGGTGAGTGTGGGGGTGGAGTGTGGGGGTGGACCTTGGGTGAGTGTGGAGTGGGTGTGGTGGTGGGAGTGGGTGGTGGCGGAAACGCTATTTTCCTAACCTACATTTTGTTTTTTCCTAACCTAGTAGCCATGATCTATGAAGTACGTTAGGCTTTGGGCTTAGACTTAAACTAAAACTCAGAATGTGTCGTCATCTGACGCAAACGATTTATCTAATACACTTATACACTTTGTAATAACCAAAAACTAACCATCAAATTATTTATAGGATTTAGTCAAAATAAAAACAATTCATTTAAAAAATAAATTTTATTTCAATATTCAAAAACACCTCTATTCTCGAAATATTCTTGGAGCTCCCACTCCAAGTTGTAGTCTTCCTCCTCCTCCCCCGAAGAATACTCGAAAAAGTAGAGGTTGTCTGAATCAGGGTCCGAGTCCTCGTCAACGCCGTATCTTAACTCCTGATAAAATTCAATTAAAATTCAAAAATTGTTCACCGTATTTGAGAACAAATTCTCTGATAAACACTCTGATTTCTATATACTAGTAACAATCCTAAAATCTACTTACTGTAAATAGACGAGGCAACTCGTCGCCAGAAAACTCTTCTATGATGTCTCTGTCCATATCTCACTGTGTTATAACTACAGAGTAGAAATCACGCTTGCTTTATATAGCCGTCTAACTAGCACACAGGAAACGGATTGTAACATGGCAACCTGCCAAGATAATTTCACCATCTGGTTCACGGACTATCACTCTGGCCTTGATATCGCACATATTTGATACTAGTTTGTCTCAATCAGGGTATTAAAAATAAAAAACTGTTAAGATCTATATATGTTTATTCTTATATATATTTTTATTACAATTCATAGTTTTTTTTCAGTTAACAGTAGCAATTAATATGTAAAGAAAATGTTTTATAAGTATAGTCTGATGTAGTCCACTATCCATCTTCTGCATATCGGACAATCGGCAAATCGGCTAACACATTGAGGGCAGAAGACATGTCCGCAGGGAAGTAGAGCAATGTTCGGTATGTTGAGTAAGCAGACAGTACAGGGACTCCGCATCTGGCTAGGATTGTTCACTTCGGGTTGCTGTAAAAACACACATCATTAGTATTTATATAATAAAGATTGTTCAATTTTGGTTGTAAGAAAAAAGCATCATTAGTAGTTCTAATAAAATACTCGACAATCATCAACAATAGACTTACGCATGTATTGGTAGGTGGACGTCCAAATTGTTGTAAGGCGAATATACCATCTTCCGTTAAATCTATTAAATCCTGCCTCATCATTCTCCAAACATGAAGCGCAAACGTGCCGCATGTTCTGTAGTACGAAAACGACGCTGCTACCTTTAAATCGTTTACTAACGAGTTCAGAGCGGACAATGAATCTTCCAAAACCTCTAGCGTTGTATCTCGAGACGGCATCCCTTGAATTGGTTGACAAAGGTTAGCTCGGTTTGGATGACCCGAAGTTGAAGAATAATCCTTCCTAAGCTAAAAAAGAAAATACTGGTGTTATTAATATTATTATTAATTAAACATTAAGGTAGAGGAAAAACAGTTTTAGATGCTTACATAGTTCGCATGGCCGTAGGCCTGAAGGTAATGCATCAATCGACACATGTATTCATTTTGATCGGCTGCGGATGAAGAAGAAGGTGACGCTGAAGAAGAAGGTGATGCTGATTGAAGGTTTGCTGAAGGAGGGTGTAGATTCTCAATGGACTCGGATAATGGGAATTCCACAATATCTGGCTCGTAATGTTCAATGGACTCGTCAGGTGAAGAAGGTGATGCTGATTGAAGGTCTGATGAAGGAAGGTGTAGATTCTCAGGTGAAGAAGATGCTGATGCAGGCTGAGGTAAAGGGAATTCCACTATCGAAATATCTTGCTGTTCAATTTCTGGTGTCTCGGGTCGAATATTGTTATTAACCATTTTAAACTGTAATTTAAGAATAACATTACTGAAAAATATTTTTTGTCTTTAAATAATCTATACACAGGTCACGATCACAATAGAAATCGTAACTATTACCAATAAAATTGGTAATAGCATCTGTAGGACGATAGCGTAAAAACTCAGCAAATTCCTGTATTGAAAATAAAGGGGTTACTACACACTTATCGCACCAATAACTGGGATTCCAAATAGTGTATAATAACATGTCACCATCTACAACTTCCCTACAAGTAGATATGTTCAGTTTATTTCTATCAAAAGTAGGTTCGTGCACAATAATTACACTGAAACACCGTCTACACAAATCAACACCGTTGTACGTTAAGCGTCGAGTAAATACATCGTTATACTCATATGCGAATTCAGGCACCTCAGGCGGATGATTCATTAGCATGAAAAAGTCCGAAAAAGTAATGTTTTCAAAATCAATGGTTAGATAATCAAATCCTTCAGTATTACACTTCACTTGCATCAAATAGTTTTTAAAATTAGCTTTCAAATGTTTTTGTATAGAAATCGGTAATGTAAGTTCTTCTATATTACTATTAGTGATTAGAACTTGTTCACATTCCGATCTAGCGCTTAGCTCGAATAATGTTTTTGGTGAAGAATTCATAACGTACACTAGACAAAGAAAATTATTGCCACTAAAACCAGTATCGAAACTAAACAACTGATAATGAAAAAGAGATTTTCAAAATCAATACAACCATAATCAAATCCTACAGTATTACAAGTCACTTTTGTTGAATAGTTTTTAAAATTTGCTTTCAAATGTTTTTGAATAGAAATCGGTAATTCAAGTTCTTCTATATTACTATTAGTAATTAGAACATGTTCACATACCGATCTAGAAAATAGCTCAAATAAAGTTTTTGGTGATGAATTCATATCATACACTGAAAATTATACTTACTTGAATTGTAATAAAAATATATATAAGAATAAACATATTATAATGCTGCTGTCTCCGTTACACTGGATTTACATTTGTATTTCCAGTTTAACGGATTTTCCTATGTGTTCGGTAACGATTAATTTTTTATCTTTTAAATCGCGTATCTGCGACTCGGTCAGAGTCTGGTAGCGTTTTGGTAAAAACACTTTGTTCGAGGTATCTTCTAGTAAGTCGTTGAGAACGACTAATATGCTCGGACCATAATTGGTTTTTATGCGGCGGGCGTCTGCAATCGTATATTGCTTCCCGATAGTCAGACTTTTCAAAGAAACAAACTCGTTTTCTTGCGGAGCGATTGAGTTGAAAAAGTCAACGGTATTGACGGTAACCATACTCACTAAGAAGAAGAAGAAGAAACTAACGTTGAAACAGACCCGACACTTAGATGTGTACCGATAGGAGGCAGCTGATGAACTGATAATAGATAGTAAATGTAACACGCTTTTATACTAATTTCGAGGCCATATTGCTGCACTGGAATTAGGTCTCCGGTGCGGTGAATGCGAAAGATTCGTTCGATTTTTCACGGATTTTACATGCAATTGAATGGGGATCGCAATTACATTGCGAGTCTAGTTTGCGTAGTGTGTGCTTCACTGTCAAAGACCCTCTTACAATTTGTGCTACTTTCTCTTAGAACAACCGGCTAGAAGTGTCTTACACTTTCAACAACTTTGACTTGCGTTCCTAGCAACGCCCTTGATTTGACCTCGTTTTACTATTTAGTGCCTATTCGTCAAAACCTTATTCATTCTGCTCCGTACCACAGGTGAGTTAACATATTCGCTCTCTCTAGCTCTCTCTCTCTAAAATGTCATCTGCTTACATTTTGTCTACTTTGCAAACTTATGTAACAAAGTTTCGACTCTACGGTACTAAAATTGTTTTCAAATTCAATTCACCACCCGAAGGTGTGGAAGAAATTCAATGGATTAGACAAGGTTTGAACGAACTTGTAGAGACTATGACAAGTGAAACGACTGACGAAGACTATTTAGGGTTTACTTTTCGGAGCCTCAATTTAAAAAATAAGGATCCGGGATTCTTAGCTTTTAGACCTGCATCGGAGGTGACTGCTGATATCATGTGGAAAATTGTTGGGGGTATTATACAGAGTAACGCCGAGGCTTGTACATCTTGCGACACATTTAAAGTAGAATGTACTAAAGTTAAAGTGCCGATAGGTCGTGGGAGGGTTAGACCAGGACAATTTAATAATTTCAATGACGTATGTAGAGGAAGAAACGGTATTGTAGTAATAAAAAACACAGACGCTCTGTGTTTACCGTGCTCCCTCGTAGTTGCTATAGCTCATGCGGAAAAAGACAAGGACTATGCGGCTATACGATTGAATAGATGTAACAGACAGACTCTTAGAGCCCGACAACTTATGCTCGATGCCGGGGTTCAACTCACAGACGAGGGCGCGGGGGTGCAGGAGTTGCATCAATTTCAAAATCATTTGCCTCTACACAAAATTACGGTGTACTGTTACGGAAATAAAGGTCGTGATATTTATTTCGAAGGCGATGTGCAGAATCCTCGCTACAAACTAAATTTAATTTTTCACAATGGCCATTTCAACGTAATCACTAGTTTGACCTCCACGTTCGCGTGCGGTTATTACTGCGAGGCGTGCCACATTCCTTTTGATCATCGTTACGCGCACAGATGTTCCTCCACCTGTTACTCTTGCAAACGTTCCCCGCCGTGTTTGCTGGAAAACGACGGAATCTATTGCGGAGATTGTAACAGAAAGTTTATGAATAGAGACTGTTTTACATTTCATTTAAAAAATATTTGTAAAAATTTAAAAAAGTGTCCCGATTGCGAGAAAATGATTATGTTGAAAAACCGTCGTTCAAAGCACGTGTGCGGTGAAACTTTTTGTAAAGTGTGCAATGAATTCATGGTGCCGAACCACCGGTGTTACATGAAAGTAGATTATAGGAAGCCTATATCTAATGGATTTCTTTTCATTTTCTTTGATTTAGAAACCCGTCAAGATGAAATACTTGACACGGCCAACGTTCATCGTGTAAATTTGTGCATATCCCAACAGTACTGTTGGAAATGTATAAACGGTGATTCGTGTCAAAATTGTTTCGATCGTACTCGAGTTTTCAGAGATGATCCCATCAACGGCTTCATGTCGTACGTTATGGAGGTACGAAAAGCGTACAAAAAAGTGTGTATCCTGGCACATAACGGACAATCGTTCGATTTTCAATTTCTCCTTAAATATGTGCTCGAAAAAACTCAATTCACTCCTAAACTGATTACACGCGGTACAAAGGTAATCCTCATGGAAATCGATAATGTTAAATTTATCGATTCTTTGAACTACATGCCCATGGCTCTGTCAAAACTTCCTAAAGCTTTCGATCTACCTCCGGAAAAAAAGAAAGGCTACTTTCCACATCTGTTCAACACATTGGCCAATTAAAATTATGTAGGTCCTATCCCCTCTAAAGAGTTTTACTGTCCCGACTCTATGTTCGACAAGAACAATAAAGAGTTTATCATTTGGCACGACGAGCAGATTCGTAACGAGTACGAATTCGACTTTCAAAAAGAAATCTTTGAGAACTGCCTTTCGGACGTAGACATTTTAGCTCAAGCGTGTATTAAATTCAGAGCCTCGTTTCTCAAAGAGTGTAACGTTGACCTTTTTCTAGAAGCCGTGACAATAGCAAGCGCATGCAACCTCGCGTTCAGACGTAATTTCCTGAAACCAAACACGATAGGAATCGTTCCTAAGAGCGGATACCGATCTGTCGACCTCCAGTCTAAAATCGCTTTACAATGGTTGACTTGGGAGGAGGATCAGAGAGGGATTCGTATGGAGCACGCTGGTAGAGGTCGCGAAGCTATCGTCAATGGGGTGAAAGTGGACGGATTGTGCGACGGAAAAGTTTTCGAATTCCACGGGTGCTACTGGCACGGATGCCCTAAATGTTTTCCGCGCAGCCGCGATGAACCTCTTCAAGACGACCCGTCCGATACGCACAATGCACGGTTGGCGAGAACAAGAGCCAAAATAGCTAAACTCGCCCGACTAGATGTCGTAGAAATGTGGGAATGCGACTTTATAAAACGCAAACAGCGAAACGTTGAAATGGCCTACCTCGACTCTCATCCTATGATGCATACCGTACCCCTCGATCCTCGCGATGCGTTTTTCGGTGGCCGAACGGGTAATACAAAGTCGTACGTAAAATGCAAGGTGGGCGAAACGATTCAGTATGTCGAAGTTTGTTCGCTTTATCCTTGGGTTTGCAAGTACGGTAAATACCCTGTAGGGCACCCGAAAACACATATAGGTGACGACGAATGCAGGAAACTTGGTATGACTGTTGACGGACTTCTTAAATGCACAGTACTCCCTCCTCGTGAATTGTATCATCCTGTACTTCCCGCAAAGATGAACAAAAAATTGATGTTTGTTCTTTGTCGGACTTGCGGACAAAATTCACTAGGGGAGTGTACACATAACGTCGACGAACGAGCACTGACAGGTACTTGGACAATGGACGAGATACGGAAAGCTGTAGACAAGGGTTACGTCATTATTGAAATGCATGAGCTATGGGAGTATACAATGGCGTCGTTTGACAACGGGGACGGACTTTTCACGGAATTTATAAATACATTTTTAAAAATTAAACAAGAGGCATCGGGCTATCCGGGGTGGTGCCAGACCGAGGAAGACAAGGCAAACTATATCGACGATTATTTTACAAACGAAAATATTAGACTAGATCCGACGAAAATTTGTAAAAATGAGGGGCTTAGGTCGCTTGCAAAATTAATGTTGAATTCGTTTTGGGGTAAATTCGGTCAGAGGGAAAATCAAACAAAAACATTCATAATAAGACAGCCTTCGGAATTGTTTAAAATGATAGTCAGTCCGTCCGTAGACGTAAACCATATCCAAGAAGTGAACGAAGACGTAGTTTTAGTAAATTTGCAATATGTTGAGGACTCCTGCGAAGTACTCCCGACTGTGAACGTGGTACTCGCCGCGTTCACTACTGCTCACGCAAGACTTAAACTTTACCATTACCTGGACGCCTTAGACACTCAGGTGGCCTACTATGATACTGATTCTGTTATTTACCTGCACAGAGAAGGATTACACAAAGTAGAGACTGGAGACTACCTCGGACAGATGACCGACGAATTAGCCGACTACGGGTCGGGATCTTACATTACAGAATTTGTATCAGGCGGTCCAAAAACCTACGCCTACAAAGTTCTGTCTACTAAATCCAACGACCCCATGACTGTTTGCAAAGTAAAAGGCCTATCGTTGAACCTTCGCACTTCGGGTGTGGTGAATTTTAAATCGATGAAACGGATGGTACTAGATAGAGATGAAGACCCGCTCACTGTTACAGACACACGCATAAGAAGAACTGTAGATCGTGAGGTCGTAACCGTGAGCGAGACGAAACTGTTTAAAATCACTGGAGCAAAAAGAAAGAGACATGGAGAGTACGATTCTTTACCTTATGGGTACATTAAAACTCCGCGACTAGAAAGAGCGATATGTTGAACTCTCTCTGTGTGTGTGTGTGTGTGTGTGTGTGTGTGTGTGTGTGTGTGTGTGTGTGTGTGTGTGTCTGTGCGTGATTGGCCCTCTGGCGTAGGGAAGCTGTACTGCTATAATCCTCGCAAGGCTGGATGTGTTGTAACGGAGATGCCAAAATTTATGGTTGGGCATCACGGAAACAGGCGGGTGGGGGCCTGTTTCACCCCTTCGGGGGTTTACATACCCCATTCCATATGATTACCCCATCAGTTGAACGATGGATGTGCGACGAGCTATTGCTGCGGAGCTTCATAAGCCCGCGAGAAGAAATTTCAAAACTAGACGAGTGACTTTGAAATCGTTAACGGATTTTTTTTCAGGCGGATTTGGTCGAGATGATACCGTACGCTAAAGTCAATAAAGGGTACAAGTATATAATGACCGTGATAAACTGCCTTTCCAAATTTGCTTTTGCAGTGCCTATAAAGTCGAAATCCGGGTTAGAAGTAGCAGCCGCATTAGAACCGATATTTGAAAATCACAAAATGAAACATTTCCAAACCGATCAAGGTAAGGAATTTTTCAATGCGCACGTGCAAAAGTTAATGCGAAAATACAATATAAATCATTACGCTACCTATTCGGACAAAAAAGCTTCCATAGTGGAAAGGTTAAATCGTACTTTGAAAAATCTCATGTGGCGTGAGTTGACCGCACAAGGCAGTTACGATTGGCTCGATCTGTTACCTAAAATAGTAAAGTCGTATAATAATACCGTACACAGTACTATCGGAATGAAACCCTCTAAAGTTTTGAAAAAACACGAAAAATTACTATTGGCAAAAATCGCGGGAAAGTCTATCAAAAGTCAACCTAAATTTAAATTAGACGATAAAGTTAGAATTTCCAAGTATAAAAAGACATTTGCTAAAGGTTATCTACCCAACTGGACAAACGAAGTGTTTACGGTGTACGGTGTTAGGCCTACAAAACCAACCACATATGTTTTACAAGACGGAAAAGGAGAAATTTTAAAAGGTAGTTTTTACGGCGAAGAGTTAAGCAAGTCGAACACGGGCGACGTTTATCTCGTGGAAAAAGTATTGCGCAAGAAAGGAAACAAAGTTCTTGTGAAATGGCTCGGATTCGATAAAACACACAACTCGTGGATAGATAAGAGAAAGCTGCTCTGACCAAATGTCAATGAGGTCACGACGTTGTGCAATAACGGATGTGAAGGCTTGGTAAGCAGCTCTCCTCGCATGCACACAACTCGTGGGTAGATAAGAGAAAGCTGCTCGGCCAAATGTCAATGAGGTCACAACGCTGTGCAATGACGGATGTGGAGGCTCGGTAAGCAGGTCTCGATGCCGATCGTAGAGTCTCGGAAAGCC
>JAGFPH010000651.1:420791-459187 GCA_018207615.1 Philaenus spumarius
CTCAATCCGGAAGCGACTCTGAAGACGTCCCCTTAGAGGACGATCCGTCGGACATTGTCGAAGCGAGAATGGAGAGGATAGTCCAAAATGAAAAATTGCTCAATGCGGTTTTTGAAAGGATGCGGGCGAATAAAAAAATGAAATGCAAAGGCGAATCCGATTGCGACGAAGGGCGAATAAAAAAATGAAATGCGAAGCCGAATCCGATGATGACAATTCGAATAACGAGTTAGACGCAGAGGACAAGGCGAACGACTCTGAAGACAATCCCGTCGGCTCTTAGGTCACTGGCGAGAAGTTAAGTCTTCCGTAAACCAAAGGGAGTAAGGAGTAGAAAAATTTATAAATTTATATTTTGGGAGGCTACAATTTTTGTAATGGAGTGGTAGTCACCGGAAGTAGCGATGGTTTGGGGCTACTTCCTTAAGGGGTGAACCTTCCGTTCACCCCGGATTGTAATGTGGGCCAGGATTACGGCTTAACCGTATTCGTGTGACGGTTCCAACCCCGTGAAAACACAGAGGACAATTATAAATAAGACGGAAATCAGAGTATTCTTTCATTCTCTATCAAGCTTCTGATCGGTGTACAAGCCATGGCTTCCTATTGTTGCGAGTTGAAGTGTTTCGTTTCACCCCGTACAGTAGTCGACGGAATCGCTTGCAAAATCTGTCGATGTTTTTCGTATTGTCGCTGTAAATGCATAACAGCTCAGAAGAAAATTACGAAATTGACCATTTATAAGACGAACTTTGAAGGTTATACATGCTGCACGAACATTTGTCATCGCTTCACCGAGGATCAGTTGTTCAACTGTCATTACTGTTTACGTACAAGCTTTATGCCTAGACTGTGCACTTGTGTTTTAAGAGACTGTAAATTTCGTAAATATTGGTGGGAAGAAGCATAAATGAGAGAACAACTGTAGTGTCTATACCTTTCAACTTCGCTGACTTTTTTACGAAACAACCGGATAGAAGTGTCTGAAACTTTCACTTTGCGCTGTTTGCAACAGATTGCGTCATTGAACTCAAGGTTTCACTGCGAAGCAGTATAAAAGATCCAACGAACGAGTGGGTACTTCAGTCTCTGTCTACAGTTACATCATGGTGCCTCGACGAATCAGTAAGACTCCTAAGAGGACGACAAGAAGCCAGAAGGCGTTTGAATCTTTTTTAACGAGGGCGATTGAACAGTTGTCTAGGTAAGTACCAAATTTGTCAATAAACCGTTCTAAATCAATTTACAATATATCTGATTTTGTTTTGCAACTAGAGTTACGTCGCCACAAGTGACATCATTGCTTCACTTAAACTAAATTCTCAAAGCTTCGGCTTGCTTGTTTCTGTATTCTTATAGTTAATTTTTTATTCCGAAATATTTGTTGAAAAACACATACAATTTATTTTCGTTCCCTAACGAGATTTGTTGTTTTCAGTGATATTCGCGAAAGCTGCGAGAACATCAGAGCCCGCGGATTCACTGCATTATCTATAGTTTTGGCGTCGGAGGTCGTGGGGCTCACACAATCGGGGCTTTCAGCATCATCTTCAAATTCTGCTCCGTTCAGAAAAAGGTGGAGTCATTTATGG
Source organism: Philaenus spumarius (assembly GCA_018207615.1). NCBI lineage: Eukaryota > Metazoa > Arthropoda > Insecta > Hemiptera > Aphrophoridae > Philaenus > Philaenus spumarius. The sequence continues at coordinate 422,384 of JAGFPH010000651.1, forward strand.
TGGCCTAAAATTAGAAACTTGCCTGCCGTTGCACCACCGTCGCCTCCCCCGCCACCACCACCACCACCACCAACACCTAGTATAGAAGAAGAAGAAGAATTGCTGCACTCACCCGAGCCTTCCTCTGCGCCGATAACCGCTATGATGTCGCGTGAGGGGGTTTCACTCTCCCAGGAAGAGTGGAATTTTGCAGAAAAACCCATCGAAGAGGGGGCAGCAGCAGCAGCATTAGATTTTACCGAGGAGGAACTTTCCTTCGTCGCAAAATTTGTAAAATAATTACAAATAAATATGTATTCATAAATGTTGTATACTTATTGTTCTACTGCCCTACTTCCTATTAGTTAGAGATTGCATATTACGTCATCAAGATGGAGTCGCTACCCAATAGGTTAGATTACCACTACCACCACCCAAAAAATGAGCTCAAGGTTTCACAGCGAAGCATATAAATGATCCAATGAACGAGTAAGTACTTTAGTCTCAGTCTAGAACGAGTAGTACTTTAGTCTCAGTCTAGGGTTTCATGCGAAAAAAGAGTGTACATCTAATTAGTATAGAATATATATGTTTGATTTTGTTTTTTATTGCATTGGGGGAGACGACACTTTTGTATTGGAGTGGTCGTCACCAGACAGGGCGTTGGCTGGGGCTCTGTCTACAGGGGTCTACCCCTGTCCAATTATTTTTTTAAATTTAAAGAACAGTTTTAATTGCTAGTGTAATTCCAGATGTGACGCAGAACTATAATGGCAACACCACCTAAACGAGTAAGTAATTTTTTAAATTAAAACTACATATTATATTGAATCAATTTTACAGTTCTTTGTATGTTTTTCTTCTTTTTTTTTACAGAACAAAAAAGTTCAACTAGATTCGAATAGTTCTTCTTCTTCTTCAACATTTTTTGAGGAGAACGGTCAGGACCTCTCCACAGTGGAGTTTCCTTTAGGAGAAGAATTACGTTTGATTTTTTATATGTTTAAATTCTCTCTCTTTACAGATGTAGTTAATTTTTTATTATTTCTCATAATTATTTCAGTTTAGCCCCGCTTCGCCCGGATCTCCCGACCGAGGGTCACCATCGGTGATCTCTTCACGACCTAGTTCCTCACTACTACGGGTGAGAAATCACAATGAAGATAACTCAGTCCTTGAACCGTTTGAATTACACAATGAAGATAACTCAGTCCTTGAACCGTTTGAATTAAATACATCTCCCGGGTCTACAAGAACACGTTTTTGGTTTCTTGAAGCTCGATTGCAGGAATTCATAAATATTCATGGATACGGGTATTATGTAAGTATCAGCTATGTGTTTTAAGTGTTTGTTTAATAAAATTTATTTTTCAAATGTTTTAAAGGTTTTTCTTTCCGTTGTTATAGGCGCACGACATTAATAGGGTACCCCATGCAAGTAGTATAGAAACTCTCTTTAACGAAGCAAAGAGAGAACTAACCGCTATTATACGTGATGTTGAGATAGCTACATGCAACAGGTCCGTAATGACAAGGAGGCTACTAAGTATGGCTGTATGGAGGAAATTGAGACACGACCTAGGGCAGGTAGTGGCCGTGGGGGAACATTTTTTAGAGAGATTCGGGAAACTTCCAGATGATGACACTGTAAGTATCTTTTCGTACAAAATTTACTTGATTGTTAATGTTTCTTTTAAAATTGATTTCACAGTTACAACCGTCGGTCGTCTACTTTTACTTGATTGCTAATGTTTTCTTCTGTTTTCACAGACGGGTTACAACAGATGGCCTGCTGTTGAGTACTTTTACATTCCCTTTGGTGATGCATCTACCTCGGGTACACGCGATGACTCTGCAACTTCTACCTCAGTTCCTGCTGCTGCTTCTATCACCTCACCGATTATCTACACGGGCTGTAATGCTTATCAAACTTCCAACCACAGTGATTATACATCATGGTTTACTACTGGAAATTCAAATGTTACTCCTGCTTCTACCTACGATGTTTCTGCAGCTTCTACCTCCAATGATTCTACATCGTGGCTTACCACTCAAAATTCAACTGTTACTCCTACTTCTACCTCCGATGTTTCTGCAGCTTCTACCTCCAATGATTCTACATCCATTGCTCCTACCTCCGACGATAAGTCTGCAAGCGTTCACTCTTCGTGCCCTGTGTGCCTAAATAACAAAAAAAGCGTCGCTCTTGTCCCATGTGGACACGTATTCTGCAACGAATGCGTTACTCGGGTTAAAAAATGTCCATTGTGTAGAAAATGTATAATTGATTATTTAAAAGTTTTTCTTTAATTCCATGTATGTAAATAAAATTATATTCTAGCCAATACAGTGTCATCTAATCTGGGTTAGGAAAATAGCGTTTCCGCCACCACCCACTCCCACCACCACACCCACTCCACACTCACCCAAGGTCCACCCCCACACTCACCCAAGGGTTTAGGGTCGCGTGATTGGCCCCCCACCCCTCTTGATCTCAGGTGTAGTATGCTCTACTGCTTTTATTAAATTAAAAAATGAAATCAAGGTTATCGTTACCTAACGCCCTTCCAAAGTGTAACAAATTCCGGCCAACTGGCTTCTTCCAAAGGAGAAGGTAGAGGAGGTGGTGTTCTCACTGACTTCCTTATTCTTTATTTTCAGTTCACTTTAAACGTTCATCGACCGTTTTAGAAAATGTTTTTGTGACGTCGTTATGCGTCGGTTTTTCGTTAACTTTTACGAAGTGAACTTTGACATTACACACAATGGTTACTCAGTGTTTTGTGTGTGATGAAACAATTGATGAACCAGGTGATGGTGTTTCCACAGTGACAACAGAAAAAAAGGCATGTTCTCCACTCGTCAAAGCAAGTAGAGACAGGAGTGATGGCAATAGCTCCTCTTTAGAGGGTTTTATCACTCTTCTCATTCATATTGAATGTCGAAAAATAACACTAGACCATCATCCATCAAAGCTCATACAAAGAGAACGGCACCTTCAACGTTCTCTTAACCACTTGAGACTACACCTTTGACATCCAACCAATTTAAAATTAATTAATTTCAAAACAAATTGTTTACTTTTTTCCGAAAGTGTCGAGATTGAGCAAAAGAAGCCCAAGCAGAGTATGGAAGATATTTTCAGTTACCAACAAAAAGGACCCTACAAAAACTGACATACAAGTAACGAGTATGGATGCTGCTCGAGATACACATGATCAATGGGAAGATGAAGTTATTGGTCGTTTTTCCTCCTTAATTGATTTAATGGCGGAGAAGGCTGTGTATCACGATGAATGTCGGTGGAACTTTGTGAGATCCATTATACCAGAAACCCTAAACATCCACGAATGATACCCAATTTTCACGCTGTTGAAAATACTTCCCGTATGCCAAGTCTTGCCACTTATATGTACATGCTATGGAAAGCCTCTCTACTCTATTGACACCAGAGGCGAGAAGTTCACGAACAAAGGCTACTTCACTATGATAAGAAATTACAGGTTCTGGTCCGGCATATGGGCCATTGAGACAACCTTGATGCTGTCATTCTCAAGCCGAGGTGGCATGACCCGTGGTGGAGGTATAACATAATATTGTGCTCTTAGTGAATGCGTAATTAGGATGAGTGCAACATATGTGCTTCACTTGAAGAATATTGTCGTGTTTTGATTTCATCAAGTGAGCAATACAAGGATTGGAGAAGTTTTTACTTCTCAATTCGAGACGCAAGTGACATTGGTAAGCTTACACAATGGTTTGATTAATCACCCTTTTTTCTGAGGACCGAAAAATCACATCAAAAGCGACAGGAGTCGTGGGAGATGATACAATATTATGTCATGATGCAGTTACAATTAGCAAAGGAGCAATGGCAAAAATGGAAAACTTGCCATTCACAAATGTCAAACTGTCACGGAAAGATCGCGCACTTCCTCTTCCGTCAATGAATTCGACAATCAATATTGACAATAAAATAGTTGTCGTGGAATTCTTGCTTTTCCAGTGAATCTCAATTACCAAGAAATCGGATGACGGTTTGAAGAATTATATGCAACATGAACTGGTTCCCTACCCCCTTCAACGTAAGTGGAATGAGGAAATGCTGAAAGTCAGCGCTATACGAACTGTTTAAGCAAATTTATATAAACGTAGGTCTAACTGCCTTTGAATTTGTTGTTGTTGGGAAAGTCTTATCCACAAAGTTGTTTGGCAAAAAGTACTGACGCTTAACACCGACACAAAAAATGTATCTAAAAGACGTATGTATGAAGTGTACTGAAGATAAAGAATAAGGATAAGCGTGAGAACCCCACCCTGTATTTTGGAAGAAGCCAGGTGGCCGGCATTTATTACCCTTTAACGGTCGTGAGGTTCCGGTCACCTGGATTTGATTTTTGTATTACTATCAGTTCATGTAAATTCTTTCATTATATGATTTGTAATCTATATAAATAAAAATGTAAAACATTCTAGAGTGTTGAATTTTTAAATTTTGACACAAAGTTTCATTTAAAAACACGCTTATTTCAATATACTTTTTGAAGAAAAATGCCATTGCTAGACTGAAAAACAACACAAATCGTACTAAGTCTTTTACAGCTTGAGTATCTAAAAGAAAAGTCAAAAATCAAAAAACAAAAATAAGAAACTATATACAAAGTATAACGTTCAAAATGAATAAGTTTGTCTTTAAGGTTTCAACAGCTATAGAAGTTGTGCTGAGTGCTCTTGCAATAGAATAATTGTAAATACACACAATACTATTGGCGCACTCTAATGCAATATGAAAACATTTTGTATTTCTCAAAGACAAATATTGTAAAGCAAAACGAGGCACTTCAAAGCTGGAGAACTTTGTCAATAATAGGGTGTACACAAGAAAATAGCAAGATGTACAGTATAGTATTGATTCAAGTTAAATCTACATTGTATAGATATATACAGGTTGTCCAAAAAGTTCCATCTCCTTAACTTTGGAAAAAGTAGAAATAAATAAATGAGCTTCGGGGTATCTTTATATGACACTGGGAGATTATTTTGGTGTAACCGACCATTTCACCCTTTACCCCAAAATTTAGGGTTGAGAGGGGACTTAAAAATCTTAAATACAAACCCCCATCAAGTGATACCTCATTTTATAGGGCTTGATAAATGAAGAAGAATGGAACAAATTAGAAGAGGTCTCTCTATCTTAACCCTCAATATTTCCAATCCAACTTTTTGTCCTGTATTTAGAGATTTGTATTAAAGAAAACATCTAATCATATATAATGTATCATTTTCTGTGATTTACCTTTCTTAACATTATTTATTTTGATATTAAAATATTATACATTACAACTTGTATTTTGGTACACCTGGCATGTTGTTATTAATAAACTGTATTATAAAAAAAATACATGTGTTCTAAAATTATTATTAAAAAAATAAACACTTACATAATACATGAAATAAGGAGAAAATGGATATTGTACGGTCACTTCGTTAAAACTGTTTTTAGTAAAATGAATATTTAAAAACTAGACGACTACTTTGAAACTATTATAAACACGAAGAACATCTTCAACCCACGGAGCAAAGTTGACACGTCAGCGTCAGTGTGAACAACTACATCACCTTTTGCAGCTTTTATGTAGGCAGAGTGACGTGTACAACACATCCACTGTTCACTGTCACACTTTCATCGTTGCTGTGAAAGTGTGAAATAGACCTGAAAGTCCGACTTAACACTTACTGTATAATTGTTAAACTATTGAAAGTAGCGAACATATTTTATAAAGGGAGTACAATATTGTATGGCCTACGTTTATATGAACGTACTTGGCGTATTGTATTTTACCAAAGTGTTTCAGCATAGCTGCTTACAGCAAACCACATAGGTTGCAAGTATTGTAATTCAATTTGTAACACACATTACCTTACTTACCACAAACTTCTATCTGCATTTAACTTGTGTCTAAGTTATACTATAAAACAGTAAGTTAGTCTCCAAGTTAATGCAAACTTCAAAGACAAAACTTGTTTCTTTAATCCACAGTTCACAAAGTTTAAGTTTGCTCTCATAGTTTAGGTTCTTATAAAGTCGTACCTTGAAAATAGTGCAGAAAAAAAACTAAGGTAATAATGTAAATAACGTTAAGCAACCACGTACAACAATGTAAATGTTAAGTCTAATAAGTTGTTTTTGCATAATAAGAGACTTTAGACCTATGCAATATAAAAGTTTGGTAAAATGTGTTTTCAAAACAAGAAAAATAGTTTGTCGTTTTGAAATTTGTACGAACATATTCTGTTGTGAATACAGAGAAGCTTTGACCATAAATATTGGAATATTCCACTTCGTGGAAACAGTACTGGATCGTTGGATGCCACAATTACAAACTAATGCCTGTAAAACGCAATTCACAAAAAAAAGTGAAAAGGGTTATAGAAGTTTACTTTAGTAGTACAAAAAAATAAACGTAGCTTGATTAGAACTTCAGATGCTACAACCAAATATGCGTGGAGTATCTCAAACAAGCTTCTTTGTTTTTAGCCATACAAATTATAACCCAGAGAAATTTGCACTGAGTGTATAAGTATTACAAGAGGACGTACTTAAGTTCAGTGACGAAGTCGCACCTATTTGAACGGCACAAGATTAAGATCTCGGGTAATGAAACCAAAATTTATTTATCGAGGTAAATAAACAAGTTTTGTGCTATAAGCAGATGAAAAATAAACTTTAGTACTATTTTCCTGGATGGACTTGCTAATGAAATGGTATTGGCCATTGAGCAATTTCTTCATGTTAGGATACGTCAAAGACTTGGTTTTGTCCCCTTCCTAAAAAAAAATAATCTAACTGAAACATCTGCTGTAAACAACTGAACCTAATGTAAACATGCGTCAACCATTTTAAACAGTTTGATGAAATTACCTATTTACAATAATTACTTACTCGTGGCATGATTTAGCTTTAAACATCGTCAATAAGTAACCATGACATGCTAATGTCTAATCTACTTATACATGAACTATATCAATGTTGTTGGGGAAAATATTTCATGCAGTGCCTTAGTTACTGAGTTGGTGAGTTTGCTTCTCTCCATAAATTTAAAGCATTCTTGGCTGGTAATACCATAGATCATGAATAATAAATAGATCTTGCATCCATACGGGAGCTGTGTGGCGGAAAAAAGGTTGTCGCGAAAATAGTACATGATCGCGCCGCGAGGTAGCGCTAGGGAGAAAGCATTGGTAGCATAGGTGTTTCAAACAGCTTCCTTCTTTTCCCCAATAGATAGCGCCAAAAAAGTCGAATTTCCACTGGAACAAAATATTGCATTGGATTGGAGTTCTATTAGGTTATCCAAATACAATGGTAATACTGAATATAACACGTGATTGTTGGTTCAAAGACATCTATACGCAAAGACATTCAACCGACAAATATGCAATTTACAGACAAAATCAAAACCAAGTTTATATTCAGTGTTACTACTTTCTTGCTTTATAGTAGCAACTTTAGGCTAAACCTTGTTATAAATTTTAACTAGGAGAGATCCACTTCCTTCCTCCTCATACAAATATTATTATCTTCTTTCTTCTATACAGAGTGTCCCCAAACTCTCTGGACCCCTTTCGTGGATACGTTCCTGGGATCCAGACAAACATATTTCACAATATTAACATATTCGTCTGTCTGTATGTGTTTTTTACAAAATACTTAATATTTTTGGAAGTAAAAAAGATATTGAGATCAAACTTAGTATACCTAGTAGTTGCGTAACCTTTTATCACTGTACGAAAAATTAGGAAATTATTTAAATATTTTCAAAATGGCCGTTTGTAATTTTTAATGTCAAATATCTCAAAAACCGCTAACTTTACAAAATAATTACAAGAGACAAACAAGTTAACTTTTTTAATGACAAACACAATGGCTTTTTAAAAAAGCACAATGGTGCTCTCTAAGAAAGGGTCTCAAAAACTTAGAAATTTTAGAACTGGTTTGGGGGAGGGGATCACAGTTACTAAATCACGATTTCTCCAAAACCACTGAACGGATTGGAATGAAATTTGCTATGTAGCTTCCTATAGGGCCCTAGGTGCTTGCTAATAAAGGTTTTCAAAAAATTCCAAATTTTAGGGGAGTTTGGGGCGCCAAAGTTACTAAAAAATCAACCGAACGGATTGGAATGAAATTTAGTATGTAGCTTCCTCTAGGGCCCTAGGTGCTCGCTAAGAAAGGGTTTCAACAAATTCTAAATTTGAGGGGAAGTTTGGGGGTCACAGTTGCTAAAAATCCCCATAAGAAATACATAGTCTAATATATTTATTCACATAATATATTTTTTGTTAATATACATAACTTTGATTTGTCTATCTGTGCAAAGCCGGATCGGGCCAGCTAGTTTTTTTTATATAAAGCAGAAGTATTAATTATATGATTATAGTTAAGATGGTAAATAATATTTCATGTTTAAATCAAATAATTAAGTTTACGATAAATCAGACGTAGTAATAAAAGAGCTAGCATGGCATAGGGTACTTATAAACAAACTCCTAACATAATAATAACAGATACAAAGAGTGAAATCTGCTTTGATGGAAATACCACTAACAAAAATAACTACCTTTCAAATTGTATGTTCTTCTTACGTGTAAAATTGCGAGTGAAACTAAGCTTTTATAAAGTCAGTATAGCCTATACTATTATTTATTAATTGTTTAAGCACAAATAGAAATATTCAAACTTACATTTAATTTACATATTTTACAATCTGCATTGGAATATAACAACAGTTTGTGTTGGAATTATGACACACACAATGCAAACATTGAAATTCATATTTAATTTACTACCAATAATTTTAGTATATTTTTATAATAATTTGCTCTGATTTCAGTATTATATTTTTTAACCTAATCAGCTGTTTTATATTTTAGGATCTAACTGGTTTAAATAAATCAATTTGGTAAACAGCAAATTGTAACACGGCAGCTATAAACAAAATAAAGGGGCTTAAGTTTATAAAAAGATACGAGAAATTAATTTGAAAAAAAAAACTAATGAATGACGACACAGGTTAGGACTGATGGTTTATTTTGGAAAGGAATCTTCTAAATCGATTTATATAGAACTCGACAGAATGCTTTGAGTTGTAATACATAATATGTTGTTTTTAAGCAAAACGTAGAAGTTGTCTGCTAATTAGTTATTTTTTTACAAAAATACATAACCAGATAATACTAGTAATAGAACTGACATTATCAGAATTTATGAATAAGTAAAAGTTTTTTAATTAATAGGCTTAACTCAGTGCAGTATGCGATGAAGGTAGATAAAGTAAACACAATGATATATCGCTCCATGCCAAGCTCTACCAGCTTACCACAAACACTCCTAACTAAACATTACGTTCTATATTGTCCAAGATCGTACTTGATAACACATTTATTATTTTTCGGAAATTTTACTTCGATCGCCAAATAAAATTAGCTCGCATAATTGTTTGCCATTTAACATAACCAAGGTTTTAATTAAATAAATTCACCACATCTGTAAATATCTATCATATCACACATCAACGATTGAATTTGGAAACAGTTGGGGGGGGGGGGGGAATTAAATAAATCTCTCTAGCCATTCTAGAGAAGAATGAAGACATGTTCACCATATAATACAAACAATAAGAAACACTGTAGCCCCAACCACAAGTTCGGTGAATAAACTACATCATTGGTTGATCTACCTAAGGTGGGGAAAGGAGGAGAATTGGTCTGTTTAGTTTATAATTTCATTCTTGTTAAATTTAGTTTAGATTTATATCCCTCCTATGATGGTAACTTGGTTACTGAAATGTACATCAGGGAACTAGAATAGCTATATTAATAAATGTGTTTCAGTTTATTTGTGTAGTTTATTCACCGAACTTGTGGTTGGGGCTTCAGTGTTTCTTATTGTTTAAATTCACCACAGTACTCATTGAACATCTATATAATACAAACATAAATAGTTTTAATTATTCTATAAAATCAAAATATGTTTTTAAAATAATCATCAGATTAATGATTTACTAAAATTATATTACATCTACAAAAAAAATATATTTAACATCGTTTATTGGAGTTAAACATATTTTAGGTCAAACCATAGTTTAAAATACTTTTCCAAATCATTTAAACATTGCTCAACCAGGCCTGACCTAAAATTGCATTGAATTATTGAAGCTAATGAACCTAATCAACTGTAATGACTTGTTTTATATCTCATAACAATTATTGCAGTGACAATTATAGTAATTATTGCATTCGGAGGCACTGGTTAGATCCACCGGTAGGTAGATGACGTCAGAGTGGTGGATTCTAAAGACAACTGCGCGGCCGAATGCATTGGTAGATTGTAGCAGAATCTGAACTGTCAAATTAGTAAGTTAAGGTTTTTGCCGCCATGATTTCTACAGTTGTGGTAGATGATGTATCCCTAGTTTATTGCGATGGAAAAAAATGGCTTCCGATAGTGGAAGTGGCGTCATCTACCGAAGTGGTTAGTGGCATTTGGCCGCACTGATACCTACCTGTAGCTACCTGTGAGTGCTGCCAAATGCACCCAATGAATATAAAAATAGCCAGTAATTAACTTTGTATATGATGACAACCCATTACAGCTAGATTTCGAAGAAGAACCTAATGCAAACATTGCAGCTAAACACACAGATCGTTGAACCAACACTGCAAATCATCCATCAGTTGAGCTGTCCTCTAAACACCCGTTAAGATCCATGCTACCTGCACTTATGATTTCTCTTTTCCGGAAGGCATATACAAATTTGTTATAATCTTAACAGACGTTTTTAAATACATTATTTTATTTGATCAATATAAGCTTAATATGTACATTTACTCCAATAGCCAAGATTTCTTAAATTTATGCTCATTCAATTTTAAGGAATCTAAGCATTAAATTACGAAAAAGGGAAAATCCACTTATAACGAGTAAACCATTTAATTTACTCGTTTTTTAGACAACATATAAAACCTAATGATAGTTTTGTTTTTATAAAAATATGTATTAATCGAATTTCGTATGAAATATAAATTTGAAACCTTTCCAGATAGCACAAAGATATATAGAAAATATCCATTAGATATTCTTATCAAATATCTAAATATATCTAAAAGATATATAAATCTTAGACTTTTTATTCAAATGTCACTTAACTATACATCTAATAGATGTTTACATTATATACACATACATCATCTAGAAGATATGTATATATATCTATAAAAGACGTCTAATAAATATATAATGGATGCAACACCAATGTTCATGTGATGATTTTTGTATGTTTATAGATATCTAGTTTCTGCATTTATTAGATGTTTATTAGATATCTTCGAGTTTATTGAATGTAATTATTAAATTGAAGACCTGCATATTTCGGTTTTATAAATTGTTAAAAGGAAAACATAGCAATACTCAATTAATGCTTGAACGACTAGCACTGTTAACTTTACTTTCTCACCACTATATATATATATATATATAACACATTTTAAAATTACATAAACTTTCCCCAAACCACTTGCATCTGCATCAACTGTACTCTTTTCAGCCATCATCATACATACATACATACTTAATTGATCACATAATTTTCTTTTATCTCATTAGACACCATACCTACCAAACTTCCTACATTTTGAAAACGTGTGAGTCTCTTTACTTCATGCCATATCATATAATATTAGGTATCAAGATCATAATGGGACACAGCTAACATAATGGAATCACAAACTAACAAAGGCAAGACAAGAGTACAACAAAGCAAAGTCATAACAGGGTTTTAAAATTTATATCTGACCTTAAACTACTGAATATATTCTTTATCTGATGCTTATTGGCCAGTGTTGCTTATTTAGTTGAGATATATGGTTCAAGAACTAAACTAACAATTCGCTGTGAATAAAAATGGTATCTGTATCATTCAGTCAGAAGGGCAATAGTACAGAGCGGCGGGCGACGGCATAGTGTAGCCCATCAAGATTTACTTAGTGCAGACCATGTCGCTAAAAATCAGGTTAGCACATAGATTCGTAAAAAAAGGCAAAGTGGGCGTCTGCCAAACGTCAAACCGTAAGGAGTGAGGTACTAGCAGAGACCTGCTGGACTCTTACTTGGTGCGAGTTTATATGGAGAAAGAGAAATGAAGGGATGAACTTGTTTCAACACCTACTGGAAGATGTAATATCGATCTGACCTCCAGAAGCATACATTTATACGTGATTTTCCTATACTGTTATCACCTAACCTAACCTAAAACACTTGTTTTTGTTATATTCCTGTTCTGAAAATCATAATAAATACATCATAACAAACACATTTTGTTTAGAATGTCTTTGTAGAAAAAAGTAGCCATGTGGTCGTATAATGCTAAAGTCCCCAAATTAAAAATTATCTATACTAATATTATAAAGAAGTAAAATTTGTTTGTTGGTTTGTTTTTTGTTTGTTTGTGTGTAGAGGGTAATTTCTGGAACTACTGAACCGATTGAAAAAATAGTTTTACTAATAAAAAACTTCACTATCCGTGAGTAACATAGGCTATAATTCATTTTGATAAAAACAATTTTTATTTCAATATTTGTAAATTTAGTCCGAAAAAATTCTTAGGTTAAGCCTAGACTGATGAATTACCATAGCAACCAATTGAATAAGATAACAGATAAAACCACTGTTTGCTCTAACATTTCCTGGTTTCACATTTTGAAGCAACTATTTGTATTTCGAACTTTTAGGATAGGTTTCTATTAACGGTTTTATTAAAGTGTAGACCTGAGATTTGCTGGTTCTTTTAACCGTTGTTATAACTGCTGTTATAAAATATACGAAATAATTTTATTTGAACACTTAACATTATTTACCATCTTAGCTTTGGGGATATTATTAATCCTATATTTTATTATAAAGAAAACAACATGATTATGTGTATAGAAGGTTCAACAGGGTTGTATTATTAAATATTTTGTTTTAACTCGCCTCTGAAAATCAATTGTACTTTTATAAAATGTAAATATATGTAACTACCAATAATTTTGACTTCGCAGTGTAAACAATTCCTGCGAATCTAGTTTCGTGACATTTAATTGTGCAACTGCAGTCCGGAATGTAGTGTCGTCGTGTGAATTTTCTGTAACAATTTATATATAACAGATCAAAAATTGATTAACCGCTAAGGGTCCTGAATGGCTGAGTTCATATAAAAATAAACAGTAATAAAAACATTTTACTATGTATGCTATTATAAAAATATCGTGAAAGATAAGGAAAGTTGAAACTTTATACAAGTGGTTGCACAAGAAAGGTTTTAACAAAAATAATCGCGGCTTCAGTTCCGTAAGAAAGATTAACAAACTTGTAAAGCCTGGATTATCGGATTAACAGAGTCTGGAAGGTAAGGTTTGATCTATACAAATATCGTGAAAGATACGGAAATTTGAAACTTTATAAAAGTGGTTGCACAAGAAAGGTTTTTACCGGCTTCAGTTCCGTAAGAAAGATTAATAAACTTGTAAAGCCTGGATAATCGGATTAACAGAGTCTGGGAGGTAAAATTTGGATTATAAAAATTTGCAAACAGGTCTATTTGTTGATTTAAAATATATTCCATTTTATTCACGGTTTTTTAAACATTGCATAATCTGTTTATATGGTGAAAAGTACTTTCATTTAGTTAAATTAATTTATGTATTTGTTAAAATTAAAGAAAATATATATTTAGATAATTTATTACGTAGCATTATAAATTATGACAAGCACATTAAATTCGGTTTAACCTTTAGGTTATAGGCTAACACAGGAGGATTTATAGTAGCAGCCTTTTTTTTTTAAAGTGACTCACTATGTTGCTATTTTGAAACTGATAGAGTCAGTCAGGTGTGCTGTTATTATAAACCCCATCAGAGCGCGTCCCCAGGTGGCGGATAGGGGAATGCCTCCCAGATATGGGTGGTAGGAGTGAAATGAAATAGCTCCCGCGGACCAACAGGTCCCTTGCCAGGGTAACGGTGAAGATCTCAACGGTGGTTTTGGCGGAGAAGAGGATCTTTGGTACGGCAGAACCGGCGGATGGGACAAACAAGCAAGAGATGGTGACCTCGTTAGGGCTTTCCGGGGGTAACTTGGGTCCAGGCCTTTCGAGATGGTGTGCACTGCAGGGTGTTCACTTAGTGTGGCAGCGGATGAGCCTGAGATGGCCAACGGTGGCGCACGTAGGCCTAGTAAGGTGGCTTACTGCATCTAATTTCTTAAACTACTGATGATGATGGAAAATAAAGAATTAAACTCTACTGGACAGGGGTTCGGACCCCCAGAACCGGCACAGTGTGTGGTGAGCAAGTAGGCCACACCTGGGTCGTCAGCCAATGACTGCAAGCTGTGCATGACAGGAGAACAGATCTGTTATCACTTACTAAATTCAGTAAAACTCTGCGAAGAAGATCCTTCTCACTCGAAGATGAATTTGAACAGAACACCATCAAAAGATGATACAAATTCCCAATCGACGAATACTCAAGAGGAATCAGTAGAGGCAGAAAAACCTCACGGTCACATAAATGATGAAAAAGTAGATGGAGACCCTTTTTCACGAAGCACGAAGATAGCCAGATCTCCTCAACAAAGAAGACTTTCCATGCCAAATATACGGAATATAACGGAAGAGAATATTACAGAAAGTACGAGCGGTCTCGATCCTACGAGTAGCAAACCGGCGCGAGCTTTACTACTGCAGCATACGATGGAATGGGATAGTAATACGGACACCAGGGTTGGAGAAGCCAGCCCAAATGTCTGCCCTCTGTATGACGTCTTTCAGCGAAACTCTACGAAGGAGCCAGCTGCAAAGGATAGTTCACCGGAGGAATCTTTTACTGAAAACAATAAGAGGAGAAGAAAAGAAGAATGTGGCCGTACGCAGAAGGATATTGGTGGACTTGAAATGGAGCTAAATAGGATAGAAGCGCTAATCTCTGATGTAACGATGAATATAAGAGAACTAGTTAAAATCACAAAAGATAATGTTAACACTAAAAGAGAAATTAAGTCTAAGGTCTCACAACTTAACGTACTGGCGATGCGGTTGGGCTCTAAGAAAATTATTGACTTTATGACGCAGCTGGTAACTGACAAGACACAAATGCTGATCACTGAGGCAAGCTGCAAGCATCCAAGGAAGGAAATTTCGGGTTCTACCAAGAAGATGGTTTCAATTGGAGTACAGACTGATGACCTGGGCAAGTCAGTCGGAACCTCAACTATAGATTTGGAGGAGATAGGAAACCAATGGACTAAACCCAGGTGGGTCCTTAAGGTTTGTGAAGATGACATCAGGACTTGCAATGGAGTGATAGATTTTGAAAGACTCAAGAATTTAAGATGGGAGAGCGACAGTTTTAAAAATATTAAGACAACTGTAGGAAATCCTGTTATGGATATTTCGAGTGAATGTAGTTTAGTTATTGCAGAAGAACTTGATCTAGAAATGGAAAAATCGGTGCAGAGGATGTATCGCGACAAGTACCCAGAGCTAAAAGAAATGACTGATCCAATGGAAGTCATGGAATCCACTACAATCCGTATGAAGGGAGACATCAGGATGGGGCAAGTCACTAGGAGAATAGTAAAAATCTTGACAAATGGGGCTATTGAAGATTTGTGGCCCAAGTTAGTAAAGGTGGTAGATTTTGCCCGTGTTAATGGGATCAGAAATATAACGACTCACAAGATCTCAAGTATGAGCGGGGATGTTCTGAGAAAGATGCTACAAGTTATATGCCTGAAGGATAACGTTAATGTAAATCTATACATGCCGAAAGAGAGTAAACCACAACAAAATCCGACCACAGCAGTGCCTAGGAGTACAAATACAAATGCGGTTTTGGTGAAAACTAAAGGCAGAGAGTACCAAGAGGTTCTGAAAGAGGTTAAAACAGCTTTGGGAGGTATTAGTGAAAGCAAGGCAATTAGGTCCCTAAGGAGCACGAGAAGCGGTGAACTCCTGATAGTAACTGATAAAGACATGGAAAAAAGTGAGAAAATTAGGAGTGTTTTGGCGGAGAAACTCAATGAAGCAGACGTCAGGATAACAAGAGACAGGAAAGAAACTCGGTCTTTGTACATTAGGGACCTGGATGCGACTTTAACCAAAGCAGATGTAGAAGAGTCCTTAAACGTCTTAATGACGGAGGTAGAAGGTGAGATAACAGTAGGAGAACTCCGACCTATCAGAGGAAATATGCAAACTGTTACTATAGTAGCTGACAAGGCTGCAGCTGATATGTTAGTTAAAACAAAATTTATCAACATAGGATTTATTAGAGGACGAGTTGAAGAACGAATTAACGTACTCAAATGCTTTCGCTGCTGGGGGTATGGACATAAAGCTTTTGACTGCAAAGGTGAAAACAGAGCAGCATGCTGCTTTAAGTACGGCAATGCAGGACATACCAGGAAAGACTGCCCAGTATAAGATGAAGAATGTCCATTATGCAAGACCAAAGGACACAGAGTTGGTAGTAGTAGGTGTAATGATTTCAGATATGCTTTAAAGTCTGCTAGCAAATCTATTAAGGGAAGCAAAAAAAGAAAGGATAGGAAAGCTGAAATCGGATCAGAATGGGAAAATGAGACCAAACATGATAAGAGTACTACAAACTAATTTTAATAGATGTAGAGCTGCTATGGATTTGATGGAAAAAACAATAGATGATTTCAAAGTGGACATCATTATGGTGGCGGAGCCTAATAAGAATAAGGTGAGCAAATGTCCCTGGATCACGGATAATAGAAACGATGTAGCTATCAGATCATGCAATAGCGAGACAAATTTCAGAGAAAGCGGTGCCGGGGATGGTTTTGTATGGGCAAGAACACAGGAAATGGTTATAATAGCGTGCTACTTTTCCCCAAACAAAACTGATTCTGAGTTTGAGGTGTTTTTGAGAAGGCTTAAGACAGAGATCAAAAAGCATGGGCGTTCGTGTCAGGTGATAATTGGTGGGGATTTCAATGCAAAAGGGATGAGATGGGGATCTCCTGTAGAGGACAGTAGAGGAGTAGCCCTGACTGAATGGATGGACGAATTGGAACTACATATAATAAATACTGGAAACACCCCTACATGGAGAAGAGGTACTAGCTGTTCTTTTATTGACGTTACGGCTTGCTCAGACAGTATAAGGAATAGGATTAAGGACTGGAATGTGGATGAGGAAGAAAACCTGAGTGACCACAACAACATACATTTTGTGATTCGGCACTTACCGCCGACCAAGAGAGGACAGTTGTATACTGCGAGGAAAAATGTTGGATGGAAAATCTCTCCTGAAGGATTGGAAGTTTTGATAATGTTTTTCGTACTAACATGAATGACAGGGGTGGAGAATGCTTGTCCAACAAAGACTGGGAGGAAGTAATCAGTGGAACGTGTGATGCATCTTTTCCAAGGAAAAGTCGGTCTGTGCGTGGGAAGCCTGTCTATTGGTGGTCTGAGGAAATAGCTGATGTCAGGAGACAATGTATTAAATTAAGACGGAAGATGACTAGGGTCAATAGAAGGCTGTCTACTGATGAGTCGGAGATGAGCAGAATAGAATATAAATCCATGAAAGCCAAACTAAAGCAGGTAATTAAGGAGGCTAAATACAAAGCCTGGAAGGACCTTTGCACCGATCTCAATAGAGACATATGGGGAATGGCCTACAAAATTGTATGCGGGAAATTGAGAAGGTTTCCGGCAGATTACATAAGTGATGAAGTAAAAATGGGAATCGCCGAGGAGCTGTTTCCTAAAAGGGAAACAATTTATTGGAACCCCCCTGAGGTTGCCATGGATGAGGTGGAACCTTTCACATTGGGCGAATTAACAATAGCTGCAAAGCGGATTAAAATAAACAAAGCCCCAGGACCAGATTGTGTGCCGGCAGAGGTAGTAAAAAGAGTTGCCTTAAAACATGCCCTTAAGTATATTGGCATGTTTAACAAACTGCTTTATGAAGGGTATTTCCCAGGCAGATGGAAAGAAGCCAGACTGGTACTAATAGAAAAGCCGAAAAAGATAGATAATGTAAGAACAAGCTACAGACCATTATGCATCCTTAATGAGAGTGGTAAACTTCTTGAAAGGATGATCACAGCAAGACTGCAGATGATTCTTGAAAGCTCTAGTGGTCTGTCCGATAGGCAACATGGCTTTCGAAAGAATCACTCAACGTTGGATGCGATGAGTGCCGTAAAAGACATTGCTGCAAGGGTGAATCGCGGTAACTATAAGAATCGTGGTTTTTGTGCACTGGCCACTCTAGAAGTTAAAAATGCTTTTAACAGCGCAACCTGGGATGGAATAATCGAGGAACTCAAGAGGAATGCTGTTCCAAAATATCTAATCAGAATGATTATGAGCTATCTCGACCGTAGAAAAATAATTGTAGGAGACACTCAGGAGCTGTACATGTCCTGCGGGGTCCCACAAGGATCAGTCCTAGGGCCTCTCTTGTTGAACATATATTATGACGGTGTCCTGAGACTGGACTTCCCAACTGGAGTAGAAGTCATTGCATATGCGGACGATATTGCAGTTGTGGCTACTGGGAAGAACAGGCTGGAGTTGGAAGATGGGTTAAATGTGGCAATCTCGATGATATCCAAATGGTTGGAGGAACACTGCCTGGAATTGGCAACCCATAAAACAGAAGTTACACTCTTGGTTGCTAGGAGATCAATACGATCCCTCACGATTAAGGCTTGTGATTCAGAAGTGACAACGGGCAAGTGTCTGAAATATTTAGGAGTAATCTTCGACCATAACCTCAGAATGACAGAACAGGTGAGAAGCGTTACTGCAAGAGCTGAGAAAGTGGTAAAAGCTTTGGAAGGAGTCCTCAGGAACATAGGCGGACCCAGATCATCTAAGCGTAAGGTCCTCATGTTTGCTGCATATTCTATTATGCTTTATGCAGCACCAATATGGATGGATGCCTTAAAATACTCGAAGTTTAAAAAGATGGTTATTAGCGTTCAGAGGAGAATGGCACTACGCACAATTAGCGCATATAGGACTGTTAGCACGGAGGCAGCAATCGTACTTGCAGGTGTACCACCAATTGATTTGCTGGTGAGTGAGAGTGCCAGAAGGAGAAGCCAAGGAAACCTTGTCCACAAAGAGCTGAGGGAAGAAACTATTGATTTGTGGCAGTCAAGATGGAGGCAAAGTGCTACTGGGTCATGGACTAGGAAGTTAATTCCAGACCTTAGGGTGTGGATTAACCGGAGGTTTGGGGACACAAACTATTATTTAACACAGGTATTGACGTGTCACGGAGATTTTGGTGGTTATCTCCATAGATTTAGGATAAGGGACACACCAGCCTGCCGATATTGTGAAGAAATAGTGGACTCAGTAGAGCACACACTTTTTCAATGTCCAAGGTGGATGCGGGAAAGAGAAGACCTAAAGAAAAATATAAATTTTATGCCTGATGTGTCCTCACTCATACCGATCATGGTAGAGAGTAGAAGAAACTGGAAAGCAATAAATGATTTTGCTAGAACAATACTTCAGAAAAAAGAAAGCCAAGATCCTTACAGCTAACCTGTGGAGAATAGTACAATTTAGGCAATAGGAAATAAAAAGAAATTTAGACAACATCTCACTGAAGTAATGCTGGTAGCAGTTCCAGTGTGATGTAAGATGGTAAAGCGGAGGTGGTTTAGTGGATGAGAGCTCCACACTACTGGGAGTGCCGGCTCTTGGTGTTGGCTGGTAGAGCTTCCACATTCGCTACGGAAAGAAAAAAAAAAAAAAAGGTGTGCTGTTATTATTATTTATTCGTTATCATAGATACTAATGTATGACCATAATTAACGTTCCTAATAGAATATGGTATAACTAATGAAGGATAACCTTATGTTAATTAACTGCCTGGCGTTGGGAACGGAATATTTTTTTATATTTGCACAGTCCTCCACCTTGAAGAATTAAACAATAAAGAACTCAAATGTGTTTCATTTCCTGGAAGATTTCCATTATTATTATATCAGTTTATGTTTACTTTGAATAAAATTTGTATCTCAAAAGCATTTTTTTTTTGTATAAAACTATGTTATTTTACCTTGTTACTGTAGAATTATAACTTTTTACTGGAGAAACAACAAAAATCAAATCAAAAATGGTAAGAGGGTGAAATGTTGACCATGAAGAGATCTACACAAAATGTATCTGTGTAACAATTACTTTGTATTATGGTTTCCTGTGGAGTGCTGGATTAGAGGTAGAAATGGTAGTCAATTTAATACTTTTGTTTATTATCGTTTGCTTTACAAAGGTATCACACTACAGTACATATAGGCATAGTATACAGTTTTTATATCCTTAACATTCCAATAATCTGAAATCCAAAAAATATTGCTCTGAATTTGGTTAGGGGGCACAAATGAGTACACTATAAAATAAATACTTTCTTTTGGTCATGTGTTTGATTTGATTGATTTATTTTAAAATATCCAATACATGTCATTTTCAAAGAATTTGTGGTCTGTAGTTTTCAAGAGATACTCGAAATTGCTTCTTAGACGGAAAGTTTTCCTTATTTCAGAAAGTACTGCAGCTAAAAATTGAAAAATCTAGTGACTACAAACAGGCATGTGCCTATATATTAGAGGATCGAAACTTTTGAGAAAAAATGTGTTTACCTTTCTAGGAATGTACAGTGTTTCACTTCCTTCACGACGATTTATAATTTATTTCCTGCTTGATTAAATGATTAGTTTAGTATATTGAGTATATTATGGAGTTGTTGACCGTGTAGAGTACTCAAACCCAATGAAAGTATCAAACACGTCTGTTAATGGCTGAGTTTAACAAAGAGAAATGCTACAACCAACTGTCACAGGTCCATTGTTCAATTATAAAAGCTTTGTTTCATTTTAATTGCTGCCAGAAACACATTGGAATTGAAATGAAAAGCTTTGTTTTAGAAAAATAAGAGAAAGGGCTCTATTTACAAGGAAAATAAGTGGTATGACAATATACAATGTTTGAACGAATTTAAAGTACTGACATATTGATTTTTATAATGAAGAGAGTAGTTAAGGGAAACTGTCTCTACAACTTTACATGCTGTTAGCAACAAGGGGCAGAGCAAGTCAAAAATTGCAAATAGTAAATGATTTTTATTTTTAGAGAAATTTTACATTTTTTTAAATAAAATGATTAACAGGTTGTAAGTTCAACTACAGCAATTAATGGTGGTTGTTTTTCTTTTTTTTTTATAAAAGTTAACATAACAAATGGGAACGACAAAAACGGGGAAAACAAGAATTTAAACTTCTAAATTACTAACAATATTTCTAGTCTGATTGAACCACAACCGCATCGGTTTTACTGAAACATCGAGAAGTGTGAGGTTATATTATAAAGCTGTTACAATTAAACACTTGTACGAAGTCGGATAAATTGATTTACATTAGTCTAATATATATGTTAACATAAAAACCGAAAGTTACATTATGAAACTAAGTGATTAAATCTACCACATTTATATACGAATTATTCCTACCAATGATAATTAGTTGGTATGGGAAACATAGTGAGCCAGTCTTTGTGCGTTAGTTCAAAATAGTTCACAATAGAATATACAGTTAAAAGTTAGTTGATTTTTAGCTGCGTCAAAACTCAAAAGAGTGACGGTGTTTCTAGACCAATGTGGTACGTTCCAGATTTCACTCAATTTCAAGATGATAAAATCTAGCATAATATCCTATGTGGAGACGAATACAAATTCTCTGTTGAAGCCCATGAGTGAGCCTGGCGATCATACACGCGTGGTATTCTTTTTTTGTTGCTAAATTGCTAACGTCTTGCTACAAAGCCCAGAATGGTCGCGGACTAGTTACCTTACATTGTGTCTACACCCAGTCCTATTCGCAAATATTTAATAGTTTATCTAGCTCGTCGTAAGCTTCAGTTAAAATAAACTTGAGAAGTGCGAGTTGGTCACGTCCGTCAAGGGTTTCGTACAGTAAACCAACGCACTGACACGTCTTATAGTCTTACATATATTGGTGGTAGGTATCAGTGAAGGATGGGACTGTGGATAACGAAAAACTTATTTTCACAACTTTTTACAAAACTTAGGAATTGCTAAAGCTTTTTCTAATGTCTAATAGGCCTACCTCAATTTTTTAAGTTTTACTTTCTGTAATAGAATGCTTTTGAACAATATTTTCGGAAACTAGGTGTTGAAAAATTATGCAAAAATAATAGTATTTATATTTTTAAATATCTGATTTTGGAGGTACCAAAATTAGTTTGATCTAATTCAGTATAAATCGGGGTTGCTTTATTGTGTTAAAGTTTTAATAATGTGAAATTTATTACCTCCAGTGGTCCTTTCCCAGTCACTATAACGGACTGCAGTTTCAACCTCTCTGGGCTATTTTCAAAGTCCTCTCTTTCAGTCTACACTATCACATAACACAAAACAGAATTACAATTTAAAATGGTTTAAATACCTTATGGTGGTCGTCAATGTCAATTTTTATTTTATCGTACAGGTTTTTTTTATCCGCACTAGTACGAGTACAGACCGCAACGTGAACGGTTATCAATCGGGAAATGACTGCACGATAAAATAAAAATTGACGACCGCCATTAGGTGTTTAAAACATTTTAAAGTGTAGTTGTGTTTTGTGATGTGAGAGTAGACAAAAAGAGAGGACTTTGAAAATATACCAGTGAGGCTGAAACTGCAATCAGTTATAGTGACTGGGAAAGGACCACTGAAAGTAATCAATTTCAAATTATTAATTTACAAGTGATCCAGGTAGTAGGTGATACAATAATGAAGATAAAGTTTTGGTGGAAAACAGACAGACTTTTAAAAAAAATAGATGCTATAAATAGTTAGTGTTTACCTTTTAATGATCCTTATAATCGCTGCGTAACAAAACTTCGTAAAACCATGATCATACATAAGATATGTTACCCAGATATCAATGGTTAATACGGAAGTAATAATTTCACTAAAATGTGATAATTGGTTTTAGATTTAAATCGTAATATTATGCCAACAAACTCTTCGTCTATTTAGTAGAGAGAGATAAGGTAAAGTTGTTTGCAAACCAAATATATTTTTATTTTGAAATTCACGGATTATTTAAACGTTCGTAATGGAAAAGCGACAGCCTGGAACATATACAATGGAAACTCATTTCCCCTCATAGAAGGGAAGTCACATACGGCGGGACAAACGCCACCGACGCTACGTCTGCTAATCCGGCTGTGAAAATACATTTTTTTTTATCACGTTTTATCGACATATTGGTACTCGTACGCTCATGCGAGCAAATTATTTTGGTCTATACAATTCAAAGCCTCACATAAATAACTTAAATTTATATATGCAATTGTAATTGAGCTTAACAACTATTTCATTGACTTTTGTAATAATTATAATGTAACCGTAGTAAATAATGCTTGTCTTTAACTAAATACCTTACCATCTCAGGAATTATCAATGTTTATAATGCCAACCAAAGCGACGGAATTAAAGCCACTATCTTAAATCTAAAAAATAAAAAGTCGACCGGCTTTGATAAAATAACAGTAATGCTATTGAAACAAATCGCTGACATAATGGCACCGATATTAGCCGTCTTAATTAACCTAAGTTTTAGTACTGGTGTTTTCCCAAAGCCGTTAAAACAGGCTATCGTGTTTCCTATTTTTAAGAAGGGAAACTTAGAGGAGCCGGGGAACTACAGACCGATCACCTTATTGTCTGTGTTTCCAAATGTCATTGAAAAAATTATTGAAGTAAGACTTTTAAATTGTCTAAACAAAACAAAATTCTTTAGCCAACAACAATATGGGTTCACTATAGGTAGAAGCTCTGAAGATGCCGTGACTGACTTCGTTGGCAGAGTTTAC
The DNA here is from genome assembly GCA_018207615.1 of Philaenus spumarius. Classification (NCBI taxonomy): domain Eukaryota; kingdom Metazoa; phylum Arthropoda; class Insecta; order Hemiptera; family Aphrophoridae; genus Philaenus; species Philaenus spumarius. Next base: position 446,341 of record JAGFPH010000651.1, read on the forward strand.
ATGGCGATGAATGGTGATTCCAAATCGTCTGGTCTGTTCGTCGACTTTTCTAAAGCTTTTGACCTATACAAGTCAGAGCCTCACATAAATAACTTATACGTTAAATTTATATTTGTTTTCTCTTTTATAGTTTTTTTAATTAATTACTTTGTCCCACTTCAAGATGGTAGCTTTAAACGTCCAATATTTTGGCTTTTAAAAATGTAGTTATTATAACTATAGGATTTAATTGAAGTATTCTCAATTTTACCAAACATAGTTTGATAATATACCATTATAACAATTATGCAGTTCAGCACGTTTTTACAAGTTTTACAAAAGTGTAAAATTTAGGGAAAATGAAAAGGTTTGCAACCATCTTGAAACCTCCGTGAAAATAACTTCAAAATGTTTAATTGGAAAGAAGTCTTGCTATGCATCATTTAATAATCTTACTCATTCTCAACGAAATAATTATCGAGTTGCTTGAGATTGGGATTGTGTTAAATTTTGTCTTATTATTTCAAATTGCAAATAGATCGAACAATGATTATAATATAGGCTACTGAAAGTGAAAAGAGTCACAAACAACGCATGTACAAGTAATATTAAATGTTGTGTCACACGATCCCTTTCAAATTAAAAAGCTTAAGTTAAGTTAAAGTTGACCGCAAAAACCTTTAAAGTACACACACAAAATAAATCCAATTTTTTTTCAAATGTCTGTTAGCTAACACATATGTAAACTAATAAGAAAACATAAACCTATAGAACTAGGCATATGTTGACTAACCAACAAATAGGCGATGATAACCACCCAGGTTTTTCGCCTTTAAACCCCCCAAAAAAAAACTAACCAACAAATATACAGAAGAACCCAGAACTAGAATACTTAAACGGAGACAAAATAATTACTTTACTCCTAAGTAAAACAAAATAATTAAACACTGGAAGAGTATAACACCACATAAATCTTTAGTAAAACATTAAACTTTAATTTTCATATATAAATAAAACACAATTTAATGAATAAATAAAAAATTTATTATTTACAAACTTATAACAAAAGCATTAACTCAAAAAGTTATTGTTTATTGTAGTTTTCAGCTACCTATTATGAATTAAAATAACATTACAACAAAACAATGGGATTTATTTGTCGGACAGACTAAACAAACTAAATAACTAGTCTCTTCTATTTATTCGTTTGCTGTTACCCCAATAAACTCCGAGTGTTTCGAAATAGTTTCAACTCTAAGGCAATAAACAGCTGACGCTTTTTCGACGAATTGAAACCGATTTTATACATGTAAATTAAACAGTGTACAAACTGAATACTCAAGGAATACATTTCTGAAAAGTCGAAGAGACAATTGAGTTTTATTATCGAAGGAAACAAACTGGAGTTTGCTCATCTGTTTTCCCGTTTCACTACGCAGTGCGAGCTGTTAGTGTTTATTTTAACGTTCCAAGAATAACAAATTCGTAGATCCTATCACTTCAGTGTTATCTAATACGAAAATTGTGGAAAAAATACAAAAAATTATACAGCCGTAGCACAGACATTACAGAGCTCTAAAAGTGTGTTTGTCCTTTTAAATACAAGTACTTAAATGAAATATTATTTTTTCAATGAAAAATCCAATGCTTATTATAAGAAATATTTGTCTATATTTATATTTTTATTTAGTTGGTGCCAACAACTTTAACAAATTATTATTGACTGGTTTATAAAGCAGTTTTATTATTATTTACTTTTTTAAGATCTATAATGAATAGAAAGAGAAAACAGTCAGATGATATTCAGTCAGTAAAACTAAGCTGCAGGTTCAAACCTTAGTACTATCGATGATTTTATAGGACGTATGATAAAGGTTAAAAAGAACTAGCGATACTTAGACCTACCTTTAAACACAAACTTAACTAACAGGTATAGTTATGTAATTTAAAGAACAAATCATTTTTTGAAACTGTTCATTATCCTAAACGTTCTCCCACCAGCTTGAAGCCATACTCTCTAGATTGGTATATAATACATAGCCAGTAAGTGCAAAATGTTCACGTTATTTCACCTACCATTCAAATTGTATGCATGTGAAATGTTCTGTTATTGAAGATTAGAGACCCCCGGATTTGTGAAAAAAAACACTCTGAGGAATGCGAAGAAAAGGATTGTTTTATTCGGTATTGTACGGACTTAAAAAACTGTATTATCCTACCTGAATACGCTTGGTAATATTCTGTGATAACTTACGTATGTTGGACAACTTTTGAATATTTTCCAAAAAAACATACAAATAATTTCAAATTTTCAATTGTTTTAGCTTTGAAAAATGTATTACTTCCATTATGTATCTGCTTTTAGTATAAACTTAAAAATTAGATTAGACAATTGGGTTTTTAATTGACCTCTGCATTGCTAATGTTGTGCTAGTCTAAGCAATATATAAAACCCATACCTTGTTTCGAAAAGCGTCATAAACATACGCTGGAGGAAGTCATACTATGGATAAAAGGAAAAATTAGTTATGTCTATTTGTGTAATATTATTTTAAGTTTAAAGCTTTAGAAGGGGATGTTACAATAAAAAGGGTCGTTTTTTATATGTATTATATAGGTTTGTATAAGGAACAGTCTAAACTATACAGACATAAAAAACTTCACTTTTAAAAATTGTATCACTGGTTTAAAAGTTAGCGTCAAACAATATTCGGCAAATTTGCAGTGGTACATTTATATTGATATTCCTTAAAAAGAACTTGATGAATTTTTAATGTTTGTATTATTTTAATGAGTGTGATGTCTTTTTAAAATTTAGATAGATTTATGGTGGTACGATGTGTAGTTTTTGTATTAGTCAAATTTGAAATTAATGAATTTTGTTTTTATTTTGTTTCGAAATACACATTTTTCTCTTGGAAATTCAAACTTTCGGTATGAAGTAACAATTGTCTAGTACAATGCATTGACACGGAAATAAGTGGGTAATTTAAGTTTAAAATGCTTACAAATCACATAGGTCCTTTAATTTCCTCTTTGCATAGATTAATAAACAATTCAGGGTCTACAATTACCTACAAAAACTTCACTGTGAAATTTCCAACAACAACCAAATAGGCCAAACTAAAACAGCGCTTCATCAGAAAAACTATTTTTCAGGAATATATATAGGTGCATTTATTGACAAGAAGACAAGTAAAACAAATTAGTAACAAAAACAAATTTAAAATGTTTGACCATTTTCTATTTTATTTATTTATTTATTCTTTTGAGTAAATATATAAGAGCATAAATAAACAAAAACATATACAGAAATAACACTAGTAATTAAAAATATAAACTTAGCTAGACAAAAATAACTAATCACATATCAGTAGAATCAAAAAGTGTTTAGGCCTACATACAAAATAACCCTAATCATGTAAATTAAAACTTAACTGGAAAAAAAAACACTTCTCAGTAAAAAGCTAAATTTGCATTTCCAAGAATGTGTAACATTTTGAGTGTAATATCTCTTTCAGTAGCTGGTGAAGAGAGAGAATGAAATTTTGAGCTTAAAATAACTTTAGAATTAGGTAATTTAGTAAATAATTTCGTAACTTCGGAATTGTAGTTGAATCATCATATAAATGTAAGTATTTTTTTGTATCTAGCATTAAAAAAAAAAAACATGAATTTTAGGCATGGAAATAGAAAAAGTATGTTAATTGAGGGTGAGAGACCGACTTCTTGCAGTCCGAAATGAAAGTAAATTAAATGATGTTGGAGAGTTGGTAGAGAGAGTGCAATGTTATCATACATAGACGTTTAGTTTGAACATACATTCTACGCTTTGGTTGTAAACTTTTGGAGTCATTAGGCTACTTGTCATTAAAATGTCATTGAAATACAAAAATTAGTAATCCAGTTAATTTTAAGAATGTTTCTGATAATATGTTTCCAGAACGTTTAAAACCCTGTCGGTTCTACTTTTATATTAAAAATGATTATGGAACTACCTTTAGGGTCAACGGAAAGGTATTTAACTACATTTGGAAAAAGTTATAGTTGATTTATCATTACACTTTCAAAAAAAGTACAAACAACATAATGTAGACATTAATTCACTATCATATTTACCAGGTTTCTGTTCATGAATCTATGGAAGTTAGTGTCTCATTATGAATCTGTATCGACATGACGTTTCTGGAAAGTACAACTATAAACAAGTAATGTGCCCTGCGAGTTTCGCACTCTATAATATACCTTGCCTTCCACGTACGTAACCTAACTTAACAAATCTAACTCGTTGCTGGATTTTCTTCAAATTTAGAAAAAGTCCTTGACGTGAGGAAATATAAAATATAAATATATGTAGTGATTTTTTTGTAAATACAATAATTTTAATTGCAATTGAGTCACAGCATATTTTACCCAAATTATATTCCTAAAGTTTCATTAAACCTGACCGACTACGCCTACCTAAATATCTTACGGTTAAACAGTTTTCGAACTAGGGCGGACGTTTATTATAGATATTTAATGACATTATTTTCGAAATTAATGCTCATTGCTTGGTCTTTCCCCTCCTCCATGAAACTCGAGAATCTCGTAGCATTAGTCCAGGTATCATTAAATTTAATGGACCCTGGTCTCATCTCGTGTTCATCACTTCTACAAATTAATTGGTTCATAGAAGGATTCATGGTTGATCGAGCAAAGAGTATTCAGTATTAGTGCTTACCAAAGTAAATCTATTATCAGTAAATATCGGACTTACCAAAGTGCAACGACAGCTATTCACTCATTTAAAGTATTTTAGGTTACCATTTCTGAAATTAAGCTACAACGAACTAGTTTGAAAAATATCTAGTTGTTAGTGTTAAACCATGTGTAATTACAAGTAATGTTGAACAAGGTTACTAATTTTCAGTAGATTTTATATCTGCAAAGATAGGTTAGTATATGGAATGACAAATAAGCAAACCTTACACTTGTTACGGGAAGGTAAACAAACTCTTATGTCATACAAATTTACAGTACACTTCGGGAAATTATTGTTATTGACACATTACAAGTGTTACTAACAAGATTTGTAAAACTTACTTCATTTTGTTTAACTTCGTCATTTCAAAACATTTACAGTGCATTATAAACTAAAATAAAACATAAGTTAAGTGTTCTTGAAAACAACTCTTGTATATTTTAAATTATTCAAATGATTTAATAAATTTAATGGAGTAGTATTTCACCAACAAAGTAGAATTTAGAAGAATTCTTCAATGCTCGTGTATTTGCTACCAGCATAATGATAAGTTCTGCAAATTTAGCAGAGGGAGGGGGAGGGTTCTCTTTAAGCATTTTATTCAATAAATGAATTTCTAGTCATATAGATTTGTTTTACACGTGTGCCTAAACAATTGTTGTTTATGACTTATTCTTTATTTGTGTATACGAAAGAAACTCTGAAAATTGTTTATTGTTTTGTAGGCTTGTAAAAAATTACATTTGTCCGTTTTCAGTTAAATTTTATTTTTAATTCTCTTATTTTTTTTTTATATTAATTTTTAACTTAATGTAATAGTATTGTTTGTTTCTAGAAACTGTTGCAGATTCAATATTATATGACGTACATGTTATTTGTAAAATAATTAATTATTATGTTTTAAATAATATTTATTCCAACTATTAATTGTAGATGGCGGTGCCTTACAACCACTTCAGTATTTCGATGTCATTAATAGAATGTAAAATAATTAATAATAATTCAGCATGTAAAATAATTAAGCTTGATCTAAGATTATATCTGAGTTTCCGAAACAAGTAAAAGAAGCGAGAAAGGGGGAGACGAATAATTGTAAAATGTATACAGGGTTGGGCAAAAGTCTGGGAAATATTTAATTATAAAAAAAAAATAATAGTTTTAGGCGTGACTGGGGGGGGGGGGCGGACCACTTATTAAGTCTTGAACTTTTTCAATGTGAGGTGGTTTGTGTTTACCTCATTTTAAAAGTCTTTGTTTGTAGAACACAACATTGCAAACCCGACCGCAAAGGACAGCCCAGTTAGAAATTACAGCTCTTCAAAGATTGTAATATTATGCAACTGATGTTTCTTAATGATACTAAGGTTTATTTCACTATTCTTGCAAGCAGCTATTATTAAACGAAACATTTAGTTTTCCATCAAATTTATGTAATCTATTATTTTTATATGCTTTCTAAATTATACCAATTTGTAAAATCCCTATCATCACAACTGTGATAATATGATGTGCTACAATACTTAAATTCGACTTTCCCAAATAGATAAATACTTGGTAGATGGGGTTTATCGAGTGGCCACCAACATCGTAACAACTGAAAACATAAAACATGTTTTCTTTGGGGATGTTTAAACATTAAGGGTTATACACTATCATTCATTAGGGATTTTCCTATTGTTTTCATTCAGTCCTGTTCTAATGTTTTCGTTCTATTAAAACAGTTGTTATTATTTGTTATGTATGTTTCTTTGTTTTACAATATAACTGTCATTTCACAAAAACAGTTAAAATAAGTATTAGTATTATATATAATGGGTAATTTATAATAGACTAGGAAGTAAATTATAATAGATAATTTGACAATACTACCTTCATTATTTTTCGCCTACACAAACAGAATCTTTCAACCAAATTATGTACCCCTTTTACTTTGGATTTATATAATTTTCACATTGAAATTAATCTAAGATACCAAGCATTCATAATAATGAAGTGTCTGGATCAAAGTAACTTTCAATACATGTAAATTCTAAAGATAAAAGCAACACTTTACACCCGATTCCACGTTCACCGTACAGTACAGAGCGCCCATATTATCCATACGACAGTCTCAGCGGTACTAGCCAACTAAAAAACACCAACTCTCATGCAACGCTCGGTCAGTTGACACAACCCGCATGACAATAAACGTAATGTTCCCTGTAATGGTCTACTCTCCCGTAAGACTGTACTGCACGGTGAAAGTGGAATCGAAGTGTAGATTGTTGCTTTTATCTACATGGTGGAGTGTAGAAGAAGCGAGTTTAAGATTTTTCATACTTTTTTATACGAGTTGTAACCTTGCTTTGAAATTAGTTTCTTCCATCTGACTGGCTTTACCAGTACTTCGTGTCAGTACTGAGTCTTTCAGTATTGCAACTCAAGCTCGAGACGTCTGTAATATTTCTTCGCAACACTGCAAGTCTTTGACACAGATGTATATTCTGAAGTTTTAATATTCCATTGTGTCTTTTCACATCTGTTGCTTCGTTACACCTACAAACACGGATTCATATATTTTAAGTAAAATTATTTGTATTGAACATAAAATAGTTAATATTTTAATTATGACTGCAATTCTGTAGACATTAATAACGATCGTCATTTTACTTTACTGTAAAATGAATAATTACTTCTTTTAGTTAATATTGTAAAATATAGGACCTCTTACAAGTTGTGACTTATGTATTGGATAACCTCACTACAAATTTAGTATTAGTTATCTAGCCTGTCTCTGCATGTTAAAAACTAGAGAATTCCACTGCGTGCTTTACATGCAAACCCATGTGCTACCCAGATCTCACGAAATTGCGAACGGAATAATTTAGTTTATATTTTACTTTAACATATAATGTAAATATAGGATCTTTTTTAAGTTGTGGCTTATGTCGGACGTAACCTCACTACGAATTTAGTATTAGTTCCCTTGCCTGTCTCTGCATATTTAAAACTAGAATATTCCCCTGAATGCTTCACATGCCAACTCTCGTGCTACCCAGCTCTTTCGAAATTGCGAACGGAATAATTTAGTCTATATTTTACTGTACTATAAAGTAAACATTACGATTACACACACGGCAGGATGCCAACATGTACCTTAGTCAACACGGATTACTTAATTACTTTTCTTGTTCTACTTGCAGGAAGAGGTTGTCAGCGTTTTTCACCTGCCTTTACTCCTACCTATTTTTTTACCAGCCCTAAGGACAAATATCCAGAAACCCTTTATACTTGGTTTTTGATACTACCTTACCCCTTTTATTTTCGTCTTTATTTTAGGATCAATTTGTTTTGTTTTTATTGCACAGCTAGTATAGAGTTGTATATTGTTTCTGATATTTTTTTAATAAGAGGCACAATAAGAGCTTTTTTAATTTAATTATGTTATATATTAATTCGCTAAATAATTTCTTTATTACATTAAGTCGTTATTTTTTAACCAATTTGTACAAATGAATTTAAACCTTTTTCTCTGCAGGTTTACAGAAATAAATAAAACGTAAAAAGTATAGCTCCATTTATTTTAAAAATTACGCCACTTTATTAATAAGGTATCCTTTTTGTAGGAAGTATAATTTATTTTGGGAGAACCGGCTAACGTGGGCTCATGACAAATGTCCCATATATATATATAACCAAATAAACATAATATATATGTATAAATATATATCAATTAGAAACACAAATCTTTCCATTTTATTATTTTAAAAGTGTTAAATAATTCAAAACGTAAATGCCGTGAAACAGTTCTTGTGAGTTTTATAATCATTTTGTATTTACGAATAACATCTATCTGATTTATTATTAGTAAAATCTCACCTGTACAAACAAGTGTGTTCGTTGTAAACTTTGTAATTTTATTCAGTGGTAAAATATTTACTAACAATAAGATAACAAAATACCAAATTTAAAAATGTAGTTATTCAATGTGGTTAAATGTTTGACGTGTGTATTGAACATAATGGACAATGTGTATAGGCCATATATATATATATATATATATGTATGTGTTTGATAATATTCACATTTAAATAACCACACGGTACAGTAAGGCTTATATAAAACCTTAGTTAAGTTATTCATACCACAGCGAAGCACGGGTAAACAGCTAGTTTTAATTATTTACTAAAAAATAATCATTTTCTATCCATACATAATGTGTTATAGAAAAATATATTTTGCATTTTTATTTGTATTAATCGCTTCTTATATTTACAATAGTTGTTCTCTAACGTAAAACTTTTGCAGTTCACATCTAAAAGGTCATCGTATGTAATAAAACTCTTATGTAATAAAACTTATAAAACAAAGTCTACATGAACCTGACTATTGGAACTGTATAACTATTGTAATATAGTTATATAGTCTAACTACAACTGTGTAATGACTGCATACTGCTACATTATAAAAAAACAACATACATTTTATACTCTAATAACGTAAAACCTGCATTTTACTATAGCAAAATTTCATGGCTTGTGATATAACAAAATGAGAAATAATTGAGATAATATAATTTAGTTATTCAAAGTTGCTCAGTATAAAGTATCTTTGTTTGACCTAACTGTTTATTTTTACTGTAGAGTTTAATTAAAAGAAGCAAACACGATAAAATTTATGAAATTAATTTCCTTTTGCTTTTTTTAGAGTCAACACATTTAGTGATTACACTTCTGCAAGATCTTATTTAAATATTTTTAAAGCTGTAGCTTTTATAGTAATTGTACTAGTAAATATTGCCTCTCATACATGCATACACTATTTTGTATTTACTTTTGCACTTTTATACTTTTTGTGAGTAAAATGGTTGTTGTTTGAATTTGAAAAATGAGATTTAGATTATGACTAACTACTGCATTGACATTTTAAGAGTTTAAAGTATATATAAAGAATGATATCAAAAGTGTAACTATGTTAAGTTGAATGTTTTTCATAAATACATAACATGAGACCTATTAATATTTATAAAAGAAAAGACGCAGAGGAAGAATGTAACAGATGGAAATATTGACATAGATTCTAGACTAAATTTAAAGAACCTCTCTGTATTTTATATTCAAATCTTCACTTAAATAATTTGGTTATTTGTTAAAAATATTCTCTAACGAGTATTCATTAAATAGTTTGGTCTCATATAGATCGTTAGATCTCAAGAACATTTGATTATTATATAGAAGGTGTATAATGTTATTACTATTGTAAAGTCTCCAATAATTCCTAAAATATTTCTACGAATTTCACTAACGTTTAGTTTAAAATATTGTGAAGAAATGTATCTTGTATAAATACTTCACTAAATTGTTCACATTGGTTTAGGTCAGGCCCGAAACTACTTTGAGTTATTGAAGCAGATTATTATTTACCATGGCAATGAATATAAAAAATGATCAAATAATGAAATTTATAGATTAGATTTTGTTTAATGTGTTTGATTAGTTTTATACTAAAATTGTATATTCATTCTGTTCTGTATTAAAATTGTTTGAATTTACACATTGGCATTAGCTGAGATTTTTCGAAAATGGAGGTAATAACGTAGTACAGTAATACATTTTAAAATATAATAAATATACGCTATTTTGCACAACAATGTAAATAATGCTATTGCTTGCTGTCCGCCAGCTACTTATTTCTTCTGGTTTGTAGATGTGATTGTGTGAGTGCAGCCCATTTTCTTTTGATTTTTCAAAACAAAGCAATCGCAGGGAAACATCTGTCATTGTATCAATTGCTACTTAAAAGAAAACAAAGGTTTTATAAATGGACAGCCTGTTGGAGACAGTTTCAAATTGTAGTATATAAAGTTCTTGTCTTTTTGTTAGATCATTGGAAACAACACATAAGGACAGACGAACAAATGTTCGACTATTAAATGAACTTATGTGAAAACTAGCAATAACCTTACAATTCTTAATTTAGACCTAAGTAATCATTTAAATAAATCGACTTGTAAATTATAACTTTTATAATTATACATAACCTACAGAGGTGGTAGAAACTAAATATTCCCATAACAAACGAAATCCTTTAATGTTGCAATACTTTAGTTTAAAATTATTAAAACTTTATCTAACCAGTTCCTTCTGGTTAATAAGTTTCAGAGTTCCGAGTAATGAGATTGGAGAGAGATAAGTCGAGCTGGTACTGCACTGTAAGATAGCTGAAAGTATTTATTTAATCTAATCAGTTTTAGGGTAATGCAATAAGTAACATTTCTGACTACTTTTGCAAAACATGGAACCATATTTTTGTAATAAACTGTTTTACTTATTTTCAAAGTATTTGCTGATTTTAGTAAATTATTGTTAAACAGATGCATCAAATCCGTCTTGTATGAATTCAATATTTAGATAAGTTTTACTTATATAGGCTCCATAGATTGATTCTTTTGAGAAACCTTAAACTCCTTAAACAAATTATTTAACTTACAACATGCAGTCGTTACATGGAAATTAGAGGTTTGATTATAATATTAATATATAGTTTAAACACTGTGGTAAGCATATGCAATAAACTAAATATTCGTATAAACAATAAAATGAGAAATTTTAGAGAAATGTTTTGGGGTATTTGTAAGTTAAACATAACATAACATGTAGTTTCCACTTTCGTCCATTGAATCCAAGCAACCTCGAACAATTTGTTTGTTAAATTGTCATTCAGTCCTTTTCTAAATTTGTGAACACTAAAATTACAAACTGTGGTTAAACGGACGTACATAACAAAATTGATAAATGATGAAATTTTTAAAATAAGTTTGTGATAAAATATATTTAACTTTTCTTACAATAATTTAATAAAGGATGTTAGTCACATTCTAATAAAATGCTAGAAAGAGAACAATTCTCATTGATTTTACCTTGTTTCATTGTAAGTAAAAGAGAACATTTGAAAGTCAAGCAGCCTGTAAAGGCAGGTAGTGCAATTTATGGCAGAGATAAAACGTACGCGTTTAGGGGAGGCCCTTCTAATTTGAATGTAACTTATATAGAAAGGGAACAAAGAAGAACCACACTTTCCAAACAATGACATTGAAATGAATGCTTACTTTCGTTTTGACTTTACAAATACCTTCGAACTGGAATTGTAGTTGGGTATACTAGATTCTAAATAGTACCTTCTTGATTGGATTTCAAAAGTTTTATTTAAATAGTTGAAGCCTTTCTGAAGTAATTAATGTGTTACAGTGTTTGTTCCTTGTAGATGAATCACTGGCTGCATGATAAAAGGATGTAGAAAGGTTGCAGAGTACGGACGAGAGTGGATGGCTATGTTAAGAGACACCCACGTTCTTCAAGGTCCGCAGTGCCAGCGAGTAAGTTAGTGAGATGTGTGTATTTAATACCTTTTTCTTAAACAAACGTATTTCGATAACTTAAGAAACTTGTAGTCTCTTAAAACAAAGCAACCTCAAACTAGGTAGTTATTTTATAAAAATAAACGGATAAATATAACTATTAAGTTAACGGTACAAAATGGTTAATAATAACGTTTAAAAGAAAACCTACGCTACATGAAATTTTGTCCGATTCTTAAATAAATTGACCGCTTCTTAATACTATTGACCTAAATTATCTTTACAAAATTATAGTTCATTTCTGTATTTTCCACTCAAAATTTAAGTCCTCGATTTATAAAATATGTTGATATATAGTTTATATGTAATATTTACACAGTCTTATGTAGTATATTTTACTTGCCAGTTCAAATTATATATAAAACATGTGGATATTAGTTTTATTTTTATTCTCTGTCAACTTTTTTTATAAAAAGCCAAGGTTATTTGGATGTTAAATCAGAATCCACAGCATATCACGAGGACTTGAGGAGATGCCTACCTTCATCCCTGCATTCATTCTGTCTGTAAATAAATCAATATACACAGGTTAGGTCAAATGTTTGGAATATATTTAATAATTCGAAAACTATTAGGTAAATCGTAATGAAACTTTGCAGTTATGTGTTTGTCACTATAACTAATAGTTTTCCGTATCTAATTTGTTTTTGAAGTAACCGTAGAGTGGCCCACTTAAAAGGTCTTGACATTTTTTAATGTAAGCTTAGTTCGAGCTACAACTCATTTTA
>JAGFPH010000652.1:25778-41249 GCA_018207615.1 Philaenus spumarius
GAGGGGATTCCTGTACGCAGGTCTACAGAACGGGTAAGTTTACTGTTCTGTTTAGGCTTAATTGAATAAAACTAAATTCTTTAAATTCAAAGTAAAACTTGGTTACTATCTTCTTTATAGTTAGGCTATTTCCATTCAAATAACAATATCTTTAATCTACACAGTAACAAAATCTTGTGAGTCTGTCTGTGACGGCATCAACTAAGAATGGCTGAACTAATAAAGTTCATGTTTGCTAACATTTTAATTTAGTTTTGCAACATCCAAACCGTAAGTTGTTCATGTCTTTTACAGTTACTAATAAGCAATTGTGTTTTTTATTGTTTGAATTATGTAATATATGTGAGTTTCAGAGATTTTAAAACACTTAAATAAGGGTATAACGTAAAGGGGGTCATAATGTAAATTTTGGACATTTAGCCTATTTTAAAAAACATTTCATAAAAAATAATAAACATAGAAATTCAAAGGGAAATGCAGACATTTCTAATAAATAACTCAAAATAATGAATCTTACGTAAAATCTTATCTCAAGTTTAAATTCAATCTTGTGTAAATTACTCGATTGTAACTTAAGAGGTTAAAAATACAAAACGTTGAACAGTGTTGGGGAGTTTGAAGAAGTGGTCCACTAAATTTCTAGCCAATGATTAATGAATACGAAAGACTATCTCAGACATTCAAAGAACTAAACTTGATATGCTATGTTGGTAGCATGTGTGATTTATCTATGTGCAGAGACAGAAATTTGTCCTGAGATGTTGGTACTTAGCGTTACTACTTGTAGGGAGACATATTTGCGAACCCCTGGGTTTTGATCACGCGATGTGACGTCATACAGGAAAGAACGCTAAGAAGAACAGGCCTTTGTCCTCACTTGCATTAAAGATCTAGTACAGGGCAGATCTGTTTGCAGCTAATCCTGCGAAATGTTTTTTCAAAGTGGTTTTTAGCGGTAGTTAAGTACCACTACCGTTAAAACATGTTTTAATGAGAGTAGAGACAGTGCCGAACATCTTTTTAAAAGAAACAATGTAAAGTTCGTTTGTAATTTGCTTCAAAAGTAACAACTTTGGAAGGCTGAGTAATGGCGTAGCGTTCTTTATGCATCTTTACACAAAGATTGCACAACGAGTGTTTCAGTGAACTAAAATCAACGTGGCTAGAGTGCAACGAATAAAAAGTTATGGGGTTTTCTATTTTAAATTGAATTAAATTGTGTTGTAAGTTTTCTTTTTATAAATTCATTTTTGAAAGTGCACTATAAAATAAAGAACGTAAGTAATAAAAATAATTTTAATTAAGTATGCATTGAATATATTACTAATATAATTTGTTATAGTTTTAGGATGAAATGTTTAATAATTAATGTGTATGCTTGAGTGTCTGATTGCGGTAAATGAGATGACTTGCCAATTTGATTTGATTATCTTTTTATGTGTGTTTTTTCAATCTAAAATGATAAATTAAAGTATTAATGCCAACTACTATGCTTTCTTAATTTGAGTTTTCTCCTTTCCAGAAGTATTTTATGGTAAATTGAACCCTGTAATAATAATAAGGTTAAATTCAGTGTCTTTTATAAGTGATTCAAAATGGCGACAGTTGAGATTGTGAACGGTACGTTTTGGTGGTATGCACTCTGTGTGTAGAAACATAGATGGCGTACTTCTAAGATGATCTGTCCTGAGCTATCAACTGTACGCACAGATACAATGAGTTAATGCGTAACAGAGATTTAGTAGTCAACTGTAGTAGACACAGATCTGACTACAACATAACCTAACTTTAATTTTGGGGTTATGTTTGATTGTTTTTGTTATGAATAAGGGAATAATGTGTTGTAATATTTTGAAGTGATAATTTTATTAAATAAGTAAGGTATATGGATTGAAGGTAGGATATTATAAATAATTGTTACGCAGTAAAGGTTATTTTTTTATTAAAATCAACTTAGAAATATTTTTGTCAAAATTAATTTTTATTTTTTATTTTTTTTTATTTTCTATTAATAAATTTGTTTGTAAACGGCTTGCATAAGCGCAGCACGTTACAATTATGAACTAAATTTTCATTCCATTTTTTCGTGATTTGTAAAATATTTCTTTTGTATCCTCAAATGAAGACAATATCAATAATACTTATCAACCCGTCATTGATTTCGAGTATTTTGTATTTCAGGAAAGATTGTTACTGTGGGAATGATGAGGATGTGTTGATGAAGAAGGCTAATGATGAACACGATTGTGATCTAAATTGTTCTGGCGACTCAAGCAAGAAGTGTGGGGGAAGGGCAAGGGCAAACATATACAGAGTAGCAACATGTTTGAGAGGTAAGAATAAATATATTTAGAAACAGCTTACTGAGATCAGTACATTTTTAATAAGAACGAAGGATATGCTTATAAGCAAAAGGAAAAGGTTGTTCAGCATAAGGGCTCTGATGAAAAAGTACTAATTTATACTTATAATCAAATGCTAGTAAGCAAAATGTCCTTTAGGATCTGCTTTAATGATGACCTTGATAATTAAAAACTAAGGCTAAGCAAATGTTAGTAAGCAAAGCAAAAAGTTCTTCAGCATTTGTTTTTTATAATTTTCCTGATGATTAAGAATTAAAGAAATATTTTAAAGCAAATACTAGTAAGCAAAAGGTTCTGGTTTAAGAATAATGAGCCTGATGGATAAAAACAAGGTTATGCTACTCCGTGTTATATGAGTGGTATTTACTAGAACAGTTATTTTTCTTAATATTTTCTACAAAATAATATGTGACTGGCTGGTGCTTACAATATTATGTTTCAAGTCTTAAATATGGCAAATGATGGCCAATGGAAAACCAAAAGCACTTGTTTGTTAAAAATAATATATAAAAGCAGTAAAATCGGCTAAATACAAAATCACTGGGTTTGAGAGAGAAAAGGCCAATCATATCCCGAGGTGTTTACCATATTAGCTTTGATGTTATAATTAATTCATTATATAATAACATTTATTATAATAACATTAAACGTATGGAAACTGTAAATAACGTATTTGTATAAAAAAATCTAATATTAAACGGCAATTGAAAGATTAAAATTATGTGTGTTGCCATTAAGGCTGGGAAAATAATTAAAGAAAAAGCGTGATGAACTTCATTCCTGTCAGGGGTCCCACGACCGCACACATTTACTTTTTTTATTTTAATTAGGCCTATCATTTATATTTTTACAAATTTACAACAATTATTAATTGGTATTTAATATAAAAACGTCAGTAGAAAATTTTGACACCGAGTCATTTATAAATATTATTCTTAATCGACCTTGTTTGTGGGACTTAACAAGCGATGAATATTCTAATAAAACTTTGAAAAAGCATTGCTGCAATGAAGTCTTCTGTACATTTATTTATAAATTATATCGCATAAGCCTATTGACAGAAACTATGAACATTCTGAATGTTTCGAAAATAAAAAGAAAGTAGCTGTGACATCAGAGACACCGGTGTCTGTGCTGGCTACCAATCACGGACACCTATCGCTACCAGTGTACCATACACCGGAACTCAGTTGGTTAACATTTCAAACAAAATCCAGATAATATTACTAAGTATTTACTAGGTAAGAAAAATAGTAAATACTAGGTAGGTTTTACGTAATACCTAGTTTTATTAAACCTGAATCCCTAAAACTATACGTAGTAAACTAGACTCTCTTTTCCATACATACTAAATACTAGGTATCTGAGGAACAGGTATTTAGAATAGGTATTTCTTTATACTTGTATTAGGTATTATTTAGGTAGTATTTAATTTACATTAGTAATTCCTGTCACAGTTTTACATAGTAAATTTGATCCTCTATTCCAAACAATACTAAATTCTAGTATGTAAGGAACTGTTATTTTTAGTAGGCATTTCTTTATGCTCCTATTAGGGTTAACTAATTTAGGAACGCGGGAGCGTCCCGCCCGCCAAGAAAATCGAGAACGAGAAGGCGACCAAGAACACTGTTTATGCGACAGAACAAGTGCGAGTTTTCACCCTCCCCTACCTCGACCCCCTGTGGGTCAATGATGTTGATTTTTCGTACACCGATTCTCGTGGGGCCCCTGAGGACGTGTACCGAATTTTAATTTTAGGGACCATCAGATCACGGAGCTATAGAAGTATTAAAATCATTATTTTAAAAGTTTTTCTACTTCTTGTTCTTCGACAGGACTACAGCCTCACAAACTTAACAGATCGAGCTTAGATTTTGCACACACATTCGTTATGCTCCAATGAAGGGACTTTTGTGCAATTTGTCCCCCCCAAAATAGGGGGAAGGGGGTACAGGTTCCCTCAAAAAGCTGAAAATGATTCAAAAAGCTGAAAATGATTACAGAATGGTTTATTATTTCTTAAAAATGTTTTTTGTTCATAGTTAAAAAATACTAAGTTAGTTCAATTGGGGAATGAGGTCACGTATTTCCTCATTATCATTATTTCAGGTCAGTTGAACTATTTTTTACTGATTCTAAATTCAAAAACACTAAACCTATTTTTGTTAAATTTTAATAAAACAGCTGATTTCACCCATCATCTGTAATTCTTAAACAAAACCCAGCGAAGATTATACTTTGGGGTTATGTTTACAAATTCAATCATTATAATTTCTTGTGAAGTTGATATTTTAAAAATATGAGTTATAGAACTAATGTATGCTAAAATACGTTATAAGATTTGCTTTGAGGTTATAAACTGTGTATAAATACAACTTTTTGTCATCAATATATTCGTTTGTATAAATTTTAAGAAGTACCTATTCGTTTAACTTCGGAAACATTCGTACATCTTCGTATAACATATAAACGTATTTCATTATTAATTTTTTCATTATATTATTAATAACTTCTAAATCATTTAATCTATCAATATGAAATAAAAAGCAATTAAAAGATAATATTTGTATCTTTCTTTAAATATAATAATAATGTTAAATAAAAAAATTTATCAAATAGGCCTACAGTTGTATAATCCTTTTAGGGATTGAACACTTTTACCGAGTTAAAAATCCCTGTCGGCATGGTTAGGTAACCCTAGATGAAGTCTGTTGTTTTTAAGAAAAATATATGAGATGAGAAGAAAATAAACCATGTTACGAGGGTTACTAATTTAAAAAAACAAAACAAATAACCTCCTCCTTAAAATGAAGTAGTTTACCAACTTAAAAACTAGCCTTACAAATAGTTATTTACTTTCTGGTTGACATCAACGTTCTACCATGCGATAAGTATATACAGTAGTAAATTGCTGAGATAAGACGTGTGACACTTTAATTGTGCCTCCATTTTTATATAACACAAATTTTAATGGGTCAGATATTAGAAATAATAAACAATAAAAAGTGTTTTAGTTATTTATAGCAAATTATAAACAAAATGTAAAAAATATTAAAACATTTTAATAAAAAATTCATCAAGAAAACTTTGGGATGTGACGGAACCCTCGCTGTTTGGGCCGGCGCTCCTATGTCCAGCTCCTTAGCAAGGGCGTCCAGTCGTTGTCAGGATGGTTTGGCGGCGGATGGGTGCTTCAAGAACGTAAAAGTAGTTGAGTTCAAGGCATTTATTGACCAAAAAGATATCTCTGCTGGCTTAAATAAATACTACTTAACTACGGCAAGGCAAAGGCAAGAACAATGCCCCCCCCCCCATTTGAGTCTACTCACAGACGCTGTTACTCCCAGACTGCCTATAGCAACTCTTGGTGCTTCTAACTAGCGTCCCCCCCCTTACTTCACTTTAAACATCGGTTTCAGCATTTTCACCAGCCTGTATCTCTAGCTAATCTATTCCATTACTTTATATTACGATATAATAATTATTATATAATACATGGTGGAGGGTCCTGTTACAAGGATTTATTATTTATATTTCACTTCAAGTAGCAAATATTAAAAATTATTTCTTTAAATAATCAAATATTTCATTATTGATACCTGAAATTAATTCTATCTAAAGAATTAACAAACACTTGGAAAAATAGTAAATACAACTCCAACCTCCACGAAGTCCTGCTGGATGGAAATAAAGCAATTTTATTGCAAAACCTCGTATTTATGGAGTTTTCCTCTTCCTCCTTCATGCAAAAAGATGTGATATGTCCCAAAAAACAACACTGTTGTAAAAATTTGCACACAAGAAAACCTCTACAGCCGAGAAAAGAATTGATATGAATGAATCCCTCCAAAGGAGCATGTTCAGTGCTTCGCGCCTCGGTCTTGATGTGCACATAGAAACCTGTGAAAAATAGTGAATTTCTTTCATTGCTGATTTAATTGACGGAGAGCTTCAAAATTCTTTCAACATTGTTTGGGGAGAGCTTGAAATTTGTTTCAACGCTGTTTGGCGGGGAGCTTGATATTTCTTTCAACACTGTTTGGTGGGGAGCTATTATAACGGAAGTAGGGGACGAGGAGACCATATTACTTGGCTTCAGAGATTATACTAACAAAGCTACAGGAATGAAATCTAAGCTATATAACACTTAGTACATTTTGTAGATAGAATATTAAACTTTGATACATAAACAAGAATTAATCAAATAAAAACCGCAACATTGGTTACTGTAATCAGTTGTAAAGAGTGTTTTTAGTAAATGATTATTTGCAAAAAAATATACAAAATAAAAATAAGTACCTAAGCAAACTAAGTAAGTAAATAATACCTAAATATTTCTGTTTCAAATCGGTAAACCTAAAACAGACCTTAAAATTTATGAAGCATCCTTCTAGGCCTAAAGTAATTCATTTTACCTTTGTATAATCGGTCTTTATTTATTAATTTTTTTTAATTTTCTTTTTTGAATTAACTAATGTTTTGAGGTTAAAGAATCAAATCAATGCTATCTCAGCAAACGGTATATATTTGTTTAGTTGATTTACAAACAGTTTACAAAATGACCATTCAATTCATTGTGGATCAATGGGATCACAATTTGAAGCCAAGTAATCTTGTCCCCTCGTCCCTAACTTCTGTTATAATAGCTCCCCGCCAAACAGCGTTAAAAGAAATATCAAGCTCCACGCCAAACAGCATTGAAACAAATTTCAAGCTCTCCCCAAACAACGTTGAAAGAATTTTGAAGCTCTCTGTCAATCAAATCAGCGATGAAAGAAATTAACTATTTTACACAGGTTTCTATGTGCACATCCATACTGAGGCTTGAAGCACTAAACATGCTCCTTTGGCGGGATTTCATTCATAACAATTCTTTTTTCGGCTGTGGAGGTTTTCTTGCGGCTAAATTTTTACAACAGTATTGTTTTTTGGAACATATTTAATTTACATTAGAAATTATTGCCACAGTTTTACACACAGTAAACTAGGCCCTCTATTCCATACTCGGCATACTTAATACTAGTATTATCTGAGGAACAGGTGTTTTGAATAGGTATACCTAGAAATTTAGTTTTCTTAGTACGACTCATGTTTATTTTGTGTTAGTGAGTCTAGTTGTAAACGTTTTTGTGTTCACAGTTGTTAAGACGTCGGCAAAACGGATATCGTATCTGGGTTGCTTCAAGGATACTGACGGCAAATTGAAGGGCTACAAGTATAGCGACCGACACAACACTGTGGATAGTTGTATCTATGAATGTCAGGAGAAGGGGTATCTGTTCGCTGCACTACATCGAGGGTATGCAAATATTACTTACAGACAGCTGATGTGGAAGGCGCATACAAAAATGTTTACAATCCTTATTTTTTAATTTCTTCGTCAGTGTACCTAACTGGTAGAAGGAGAATGTGCGTACTACTTGAAATAATTTGCTAACTTTGTGCAGTCTCGCATTTTCTAATGGAGTTCATCAAGCGTTCGGAAGTCAATTCACTACAACCTTCCTCAGTAACAAGACCTTAAAAATTATTCCTTTTTTTTTCATTTGGTATTAACAAAATTCCAGTTTTCTAATCGATAATAACTGAAAGAGTGAGTTTTGTTTTTGCTAGAAACGACATGCGAAAACACGGTCCGATATAAAAATGGATAACAGTTCATTGGTAAAAGCTAAAGCCTATCAGAAAATAAAAAAACACTTCAAACACAAACCTTTGTACAAAGACATGATGTGACAACTTTACACAATGAAATTTAAAATATATTATGGATTTCACCCACCTTGAGATTAAAATACGTTGTCCACGTGCCGTAGTCCAAATTAAAAATAATATTGGGAAAAATATTCCACGTCAACAATACACACACACGACACATACACAAAACACACACAGTACTATGGACAATATTTTACAATTACACACACCTTTCGGGAAGAACAAAAACACTTCTCGTCTTCAGGTGAATACACACAACTAAGTCCTACGTCTAAGCCTGTCAGATCGCCTAACACTGGTTAACTGAGGGCTTGATTGATGGTCATTGCAACGAACAACCCCCACCACGTTTACTTTATCAATTTCCTTAAAGGTGGGTGAAATCCATAATATATTTTAAATATCTTATACCCCACCTAAAATGTCCTTCAAGATAAAAACAATGAAATTTACCCCATCGAGAAACACAAGATTTCTCTTGCTGTCGTGAGACAGGAGACGACCTACGTCAATCAACTATTTCTTTCGCAGTTTTTTACTTGATTACTATTCGTTATTATGTAATAAACTATATCTATACATATAAATAAAATTGAAGTGTTTGTGATTTGAAAGTATAAGCTTTTTTCTAAGCTCATATGGTTATTCACCCAATACCAAAACCTAAACGCACATTTATAAATTTTTTGTCCGACCGTCTGTCTGTCTATTTGTTTGGCCGGGCTAATCTCCGGAATTGTTGAACCAATTTTGACAAAACTTTCATTAACAATTAAAGGACTTTTCAGAGAATATTCTAGGCTACTTTTTATTCCAAAAATATTTCAAATTCGGGTTAAAAAATTGTAAAAATGATAGACAAAACTAGTGATTTTGTGGACAAATGTTGGGGAAATTGCGTGCCTATTTCGATCTACATCTGACATTATGTACAGGTAGTAGTGTACCCCACTACTAAACTTAGATCCAAGTGCTTCTGACTTAATCAATCATCATTTCCGTAAAAATTACTATATAAAAAATTGGTTGACCGTGCAGGCCAACCCTAGAACTTCCCGCTTAGTTTGAATTTTAAACGCTTAAAATGAGTTTTTTTGTTAAAATACCAAAAAACGAAAATTTGTGAATTTTTAAACAACGATAACTTTTGAATGCGTCGTTCGATTTTCATTTTTAAAAAAGCATTCTACGCAGTTTTTAAAGCACAAAAAGAAAATGTACAGGTTTATATTAATTGGTTGAGAAATCTGGAAGATATGTTAAAAAAAATACCAAAAAATACCAAAAAACGAAAATTTGTGAATTTTTAAACAACGATAACTTTTGAATGCGTCGTTCGATTTTAATTTTTTAAAAAAGCATTCTACGCAGTTTTTAAAGCACAAAAAGGAAATGTACAGGTTTATATTGATTGGTTGAGAAATCTGGAAGATATGTTAAAAAAATACCAAAAAACGAAAATTTGTGAATTTTTAAACAACGATAACTTTTGAATGCGTCGTTCGATTTTCATTTTTAAAAAAGCATTCTACGCAGTTTTTAAAGCAAAAAAAGAAAATGTACAGGTTTATATTGATTGGTTGAGAAATCTGAAAGATATGTTAAAAAAATACCAAAAAATACCAAAAAACCAAAATTTGTGAATTTTTAAACAACGATAACTTTTGAATGCGTCGTCCGATTTTCAATTTCAAAAAAGCAGTCGACGCAGTTTTTTAAGCACAAAAAATGTATACATGGTTTTATTATGATTCTTTCGCACGCTTTAAAGTTATTTTTAAAAAACATAAAAATTCCAAAAAAAATTTAGGTTATTTTTTTAAATTTCTTCGGATTGGCTAGATGGATTAACTCTCAAATCTAATCAGATCTAAGTTTTGATACACCCTTTCGAATGACATGTCGTAGAATTCAATCGGTTGATTCGTTTTTGAGAAACTGTACGACAAAAATTTATTTACACACATACATCCACACACACACACACACACACACACACACACACACACACGGTCGGACACCTCGGCGGGAATAGTCAGAATGGCTTCCTGGGACCTCAAAACGTGGAGATTTAATGAAAACTCGACTTTCGAAAATCGGACCGAAATCAATAACTTCCCTTTATTGGTAGCGGGAAGTTAAAAAAATGTAAAATTATGAACAAAGTTAGGGATTTTGTGGTTTGTATTGGCATCACCATACGTCATCGCAGGGGCAGAGCCCCTAGTACCAAATATATCTCAAGAATGTACTGAGTAAAATTATGACCTATTTAAATATTTCTTTCAATGTACAAGGTTTGATTTTAAAAATACTTGTTAAAAGGACTAACAAGTCCCTTTGGCTCTTCTAGGGATAAAGTCACTTGCATAGTTTATGCACTTACAAATTGTAGTTCTAAGCCAATGTAGGCTAAACATGTTTGAAAAAACCATTATCGATTGTTTGGACATTTGCCATCATTATGTTGGATCAAGAATACAAAAATTGAACATCCACCATTAATAAATAAATGATAGCTTTAAACACAGAGTAAATGTGATATTGTTTTGCACAGGGACACTTGTTTCTGTGGCAACGAACACGCGATTCTGGCTGAAAGAAAACCACATAGCGAATGCTCAGTCCCGTGCTCGGGAATATGTCCTGAACCGTGCTCGCTCAGAACATGCGGAGGAGACGCTAGTAGTGCTGTATATGCTATTGGACAGTGCATGGAAACACCATTCTGTAAGTTTTATCCGTCGTATCGCACTGTTCAGGGTGGCTAGCTACCTGGATAAGTCAGGGGAAATAAGATTTCTAAGGAAAATAGTTTAAATTTACCACTTAAAATCATAGATTAATACAGTTTTAATTGAGAAAATAATCATTAAAGATAAGATAAACTTCTAAATTAAACAATAAGAAAACTCTGATACTTAAAAACAATTATCGGCAAGTTACGGGAGTGATTGTGGGAGCTTGTTCCAGTGCACGTGCCTTGTTATGACCTTGAAATCTTTATCTTATTCAACAATGTTAGTTTTATTATGAAATGTTTTTGAATTTGGATATCTTCGTATTAAATTAAATGAAATAAATACAGGAAATTACAATAGTATTTTACCTGATTGTTAGTCCGTCTTGTGACTTCTTGAGATGTCCTTCTTACTACGCGTTTCAAGACCATAGTCTCATTATCAAGTATAAAATATATTCATCACTGTTCAAGTCGTCATATACACACACACAAACACATTAAAAACACAAAGTACACGACTCATAATTTTTAGTGCGATACGGATTAAGCCGGTTGGTGTACACCATCTTATCGTCTATGATACACTGAACTAAACTAAATAAAGCAGCCTACTTTGTATGGTGATTATTGACCTGTTCTATCTTGATAACCGAGGGCTGTATCATACAAAGTAGGCTGCTTTATTTAGTTTAGTTCAGTGTATCATAGACGATAAGATGGTGTACACCAACCGGCTTAATCCGTATCGCACTAAAAATTATGTGTCGTGTACTTTGTGTTTTTAATGTGTTTGTGTTTGTGTGTATGTGACGACCTGAACAGTGATGAATATATTTTATACTTGATAATGAGACTACGGTCTTGAAACGTGTCGTAAGAAGGACAACTCAAGAAGTCACAAGTCGGACTAACAATCAGGTAAAATACTATTGTAATTTCCTGTATTTATTTCATTTTATGAAGTGACTTGGATACCAAAATCATGAAACTAAAATTAAATTAAATGTTCAATCCAAATCTGTAACCGGTAGTTGGATTACAGAAACCAATTAGTTATTGCTTTTGTTATAATACAATAAAATATAATTTCAGTAATTAATTGTTTAATTCAATATTAAATTGCTGGTGATGGGTACAGTAACATAGTATTAACCCTAGAACTGGCAATGCTATAGCTAAAATTGGCCAGCCCGTTTTTAGCGTTTTGCAAGCATATTTTTAAAAATTCGCCAAAAATAGTAAATGAACCCCAATCCAAAAGTGTTCAACAGCTTTTTTGTAGAAGAACCTTCAAAGAATTCAAATATGCCACTAAAAATTAGTTTATTTTGAAATTGTAAAAGTTATTAGCTCAAGAAACAAAAAATGTTCAGTAACGAAAGGAAAAAGTTCAACTTTAGGCCTACATAACAATTAGTAAACATTTTTTGTATTTTTTTCGTAAGCGTAAAAAAGTTTCGTAATTTAGTTCTAAATAGAACTGTATAAAAACATTTATCAATTTCAAATTTTTTATTTTGAAAAAAACCGTTTTTATGTTTCAAGTACACAACTGGTACCTACCTAGGCCTAGATTGTAACGTGCTTTACTAATATATGCTTTGACCAAAAATGAAATATTATTATAAGAAAGTGTAGAGGATAAATCAATGAAAAGAACGGTGTACTTGTCTTTCCTTAGTTCACAAAAGTGTTTGAGTTACATTTATCTGAATAACAAAAAGACATCAGTCGAATAAAAACTCCCGAGTCAACACGTGCAGTAGGTTGCGTCATATGAATAGCGTGGGAACAAACGCCCGAGGCGATCTCACAACAACGTAACTTTCCACTGCTGTCTAGACAATCACAAAACCGGTTTTATCCGGTTTACTTGGCACCATTAGAAACTACAGACTTTCGTCTACAAAATGGTATAAAGCAATCTGTCAAAACATTGGGCGTTGCCTTCTAAATAATCGTTGACAAAAAGGCGTGTTTATCGGTTGAGAGACTGTCCAATCGCAAGGGTTTACAGTAACTCTTGTTTGAAACAGTAAATGTACTGTGAAATCTGATTGGAAGACACCAACAGAAAGATGAAATCACGACCAATCCAACGGTATTGTTAGAAATGCCAAAGAAACATTATTGTAGATGGTGGGAAACGTTGCAAGAGTGGGAAATAACAGTACAATTGTGCGCAGATTCGCGCGTGGAAACAGCTGTAGGCCGATGTGCACATTTTAAAACGATGATTACGTATGTAAATATACGTTTTACGAAAAAGTTGTAAATACAAAAATTAAAGTTTAATTCATTTCCTTTCCAATGGTGCCAGTTTTATTACGATTGTATAATTTTAAGTGGGTTAAATTAGCGATTATGCAAATATATGCAATTTTTTGCAAATGTGTGAAGTTGTTGCGTTCTGCGCCTGAGAGAAGGCCATGCATGGCCTTCTGCCAGTTCCAGAGTTAAATATTGAACTGTTATAATATTACTGTGTTTAATTCAATATTTAATTAATTCCCTAAAAATTTATTTTCTTACCAGTATAATTTGACCGATTTACTAAAATAAATTTATCATGGTTTTGTTTGTGCTTCTTCTAAGATTGGTCAGGGATCAGTCAGGGAATCATATCACTAGCCACCCTGCTATTCAACTTATAGGCTTTCACAAGCTCAAGTCACTTACACAAATAGTAACCCATTGAATTCCAAATCATCACTGCTGACTCTAACTATGACTTTTGTCAAGTTGTGCAGTCGTCCCAGAACCGACAAAGTATATAAATACTTCAACCTCCATTACATCAATGATGTTGTCCATCTTCCACAATGTTTCTTCTTTCTTTGTTACTTGATTTATTCATTTTTAGGTACATTTCAAAGTTAGTACCTACTGTAGTCGTTGTACGTGAAAAATGTCTACATTTTAGATCGTTTTATAATCCAGACGCCAAAACCATAGTCAAATGATATTCCAATGCATATTGCGGACGTTTTGCATTGGCTGATAAAACTTTTACGACAAAAATCCTACAGGTAGCAGCAACATTGCACAAACACCGTCTAAATACTGAAAGCAGACTGCTAAGAAACAATACCGCCTGTCTGCAGAGCTTTTAATACCGCCAAACTACTAAGGGTCTATATGAAGACAATACCGCACTAACTACAATTATTTACATACTAATAGTGCATATCTGTAATTTGTTCAGATCCAATACTGCCTATCTGATACTTGTTACAAAAACAATACCGCCTGTGTGCAGAGCTTTTAATACCGCCAAACTACTAAGGGTCTATGAAGACAATTGGATCTGTAATTTTTCAGATCCAATACTGCCTATTTGATGCTTGTTTAATACCTCCTGATGTAGTCAATTATTTACTAACTTAGATTTCTTTTCTTACCACTGAAACTATGCTGCTTTATGTTCAAGTTCCGTTCAATAAAGACGAAATAATCAAGTATCTGGGTTGCTTTGGAGAGGCCGGGCAAAGACAACAAGGATATTGGTTTACGAAGGTTGACATGTCGACTAATGAATGCATCCAAACTTGCCAGATAAAAGGATTCTTGTACGCAAGTCTGGTGAGTGGGTAAGTGTCCATAGAGAGAATGTTAAGATGTAAACAAAGCTCAAATACGAAGTAATGTATGTGCAGTATTAGGCAGAATCAACTATTATTTAATGTGTCGTTCGATACAGTCTACTCAAAAAAATTAGAAATTAATATGACAATTTGTAGACATTTCTTGACAAGATAAAAATATTGATTAATTCACAACATGGCTTTAGGTGTAAATAAATCGATCACAACGATGAACCGCTGATGCGAGTTGAGCAAATTTCCAAAATAAAGTTTATATGTTTTAGGGTTTCAACCAACTATATTGGTCTACTCACAAGGGTGCTGAATAGCTGCCTGTGTGTACGCAATATATTAGTAGAATTTGTTTGCGCCTCATCCTAAAGCCCCGGCTCATGCGCTTCTTCGTTCTGCTCGAAGCGGAAAGACTTGTTTTGTAAGTTTGCACCTCGGATTATGATATACGCTTCGCGAGTTTTCATTTTGGTCATCGGCTTCGGATCAGTAGCTGTGCCATTCCGTAAAATTCCCCACATGGTACTTTTATGGAATTTTACATTTTGGTATTTTATACATTCGAGTAAAAACCAATCTTCCAAATAACCACCTTATTAGGCTAAATAAAACTAAACTATACGAATGGATTGTTTATTGGAAAGGATTTATGAAATTAAATAATTCGACCACGCAGCTGAACTGCTGACGTGAGTTCAGCAAATTTCCAAAATTAAGTTTAAAGGCCTATGTTTTAGGGTTTCAACCACAATTTGGGAAATAGGTCTATTCACGACGGTGCTGAATAGCTGCAAAATGGTTCGCACGCCATTTCGCATATTGGGAGTATTTTCAATACATAAAGCATTGCGTGCTTCGCACGCCAACCCCCGTATTCCAAGTATCTTCAACACACAAAGCATCGTGTGCTTCGCACGCTAACCCAGCGGTAGAATCCACCACGAGGCTTTGAACCGGGTACTTCTATGGTATTTTACGTTTTGGTCGATTTTGAGGGAACCAAGCGAGCTAAAAGGTCGCGTAAAAAAACAAAATGTGCAGAATAACA
>JAGFPH010000652.1:41349-58608 GCA_018207615.1 Philaenus spumarius
AAGCGAGCTAAAAGGTCGCGTAAAAAAACAAAATGTGCAGAATAACATCCTACATTTATATTTTTAGAAAAAACTCCAAAAAAATTTCATTCTCGTAGTTAAAATCTCAAAAAACAGTTACTTCCGGTCAAAAAACGTACTTCCTGTTGTTGGATTTTTTTGCTAACGAACTCGTCTGAGCGACGTAGACAACCAACACGTGTACCAAATTTGAACCAAATCGGACTTAAAATGCGGCCGCTAGAGTGCGAACACATATATACATATATATATATATGAATTTTAATGACACCCAAAAACGTGTTCTGGGGACCATGATCGGTGCTCATTTGCTACTCCCGACCTTGGGTCTCACCATAAGGGCCACTGCAATAGCTCATTTTTCCTATGGAAATTCGCTAATAAATAAGGAAGAAATACAAGACTTGGGCTCCTTTTACATTATTCAATGTAGAATGCCTTTGCCTAACCATGTAGCAGCCATCCACTGCCACTGCAATGCACAGCACCGAACGGATACCAAAGATTAACTGACTAGTGTGAATTGTTGTAGGATAGACTTTGGATCCGGTATAGGGTGTACTGAAATTCGAATTAAAATATACAGTTTGTCCCGTAAGTAAGTTGCTAATCTTCGGAAATTGATTCTGCATCAAGATAATGAAAAAAATAACTATAATTCTTTTTTCCAATAACTCTTAGTTTTTCAAATATCTGCAATTTTCCCAAAACAACTCAAATCTCCAGAATGGTTTAACTGAAACTTGGCATGGTGTTTTTCTAGTCTCACCACTTTCATTCATTTTTAGGATACTTTGCACGAAATAGTTTTGATACGAAGTCACTGGAATGTCTGAGCTGAATAGGGAAAGGGATGGATGAGAGGAGAGAGATGTCGAGGCTGTGGTTTCCTGTTTAGGAACAAATTATTCACTTTCTACTTGTAAGAAATTGTCTTATAGCCAATCATCCGGCTGTAAGGCTGCACAGGTGTTTGTACACTATTTCAAAGATAAAATGGTTAAAACCAATCATCTATACACTAGTAGCATGCCACAGGTGTTTTGGCACTAATTCAAGGTAAAATACGCTGAGTTATATTTGTTGTTCGAACTCGGAGTGGTCGCCATTTATTGTTAATACATCTTTTATTAGATTAGGAGAGACCCCTGGGTGTTCCGCATGCCAACCCCTTTGGAAACTTCTATACACATAATTGTTATGTTATGTTTTCTTTATAATAAAGGTGTAGGAGTAATAATAACTCCACAGCTAAGATCGTAAATAAAGTTAAATGTCCAAATAAAATTTTTTCATATATTTGATAAAAGCAGTTATAAGTTAAAAGAACCAGCACGGATCAGATCTACACCGAAACAAAACCTAACCTAAAAGTTAGAAATACAAATAATTGTTTCAAAGTTTGAAATCAGCTGTTAATGGAACTATTAGAGCAAACAGCTGATCACTGAATCAATAATAAACATATGTATTTATTATTTAGTATGGTGCTCCCATTGCTGTAAAATATTTAATATAGTTTGTGTTGTTTTTGTGTCTAACATGGCGTTGTTTTTCAAAAAGCATATAAAAACACGCGTGTATTCAAATGAAACTTTGTGTCAAAATTTGAAAGCGATCGGTGAAGAACTTTCGGAGATTTTAGATTTTGAACAAACGAACATTTACATTTTTATTTAAATAGATTGTTGGTTTACTTGCGCATTGGTATATAATTGCATAGTTCCCCAATTATAAAAGTCTTCCCAATATGGATATTTAAAATCAGAAAAGAGAATGCTACTGTCTTGAGAACAGTAGTACCAACATCCATTATGTTTGACAGGGCTCCACATTCCTCAGCCGTTTACGACAAAAAAGGAAGGTTGAAAAGCAATGTTACGTATGCTACAATAAAACAATAAAAGAGCAAAATTAGAAGAACACTACCTACCAGTGTCCTGATTGTAATGCGCCGAAAAATATTTTATTTTTAATTAATTTATGACCATTTCATTTTGATTTGTCTCATAATAAACGACTTGTGTTTAACCTTTTACATTCTATTCATTCGACACTTGGGTTCTCCACCAGATCCAATTAAAATATTACTGTTTGAAGAATTATGTTTGTAAATTTGCCAAAAAAATACTATAAATAGTAAACATAACTTATTATATATCATTTTGTTCGGAATAAACCAGAGAATAAGGAAACAATTGTTGAAAGATTAAAAAAACATTTTCATTGAGTAGGCCTATTTTGAATATAATCGGTCAGAAAAATCAATCGGTTATTTTGTTTTCTAATGAAATTAAAAATAAGAATAATAGAGTTTAGAGCTTTTAAAATACTTTATTACACTAAATGTGACTATAATAAATTATTAAAATAATTTAGTCTTCAGGTTTAACAAAATTTTTTGATTGAATGGCTATTTTGAATATACTAGGTCAACAAGTAAAAAAATGTGTTTTTTTTAATGAATTTAAAAGTAGTAATAAAAATGATTAGAGCTTGGAAAATACTTTTTACTGTAAAAATTACTGTTTGAATATGTCAATTGTATTTATACTTATTTAAAAATGTTATTTAACAATAACATTTTTGTGAAATAAAGGTACGTATAGTTTAAAAAATTGCCATTTCTCAACACAAAATAAAACAAAAATAAGATTATTACATTATTTACATATACAAAATAAAAAAAGAGCTTTACAAAACTGCAAAATAATAACCTAAAATAAAATTAAATACCACTTGAAAAAGCGTAAACAAAAGTTACAAAACGCAAGATAACTAACAGACAATGCTACTTGTATTTCTCAATCTTGACTGGCAAACAGCTGCTCAACTTCAGAGAGATATTATAAAATATATACAAGAGCCAATATAATCTGTCACTGGTTTCTAAACTGTTTTAACCTTTCAAAGTGTGACTTTTTATGAGAGAAACTACCCCGGCTGCGGGACTTTTTTAAGCTTTCAGGAATTATGAAGCATGTTTGTATAAAAACGTTAGTAACTAATTTATTTTTTGGAATATTTTAATGATTCTTTTACTAAATTAAACAGCAGATTACATTCTTTTTGGTAATATCAATAACACATGAGTTTATTTGTGATAACATATTTACATACCAGTCAAAAGATAGTTTTAGTGTGGTAGTCTTATCACAAAACACATACCTAAGAAAACACTAATAAAATTAATATAAAATATTGAAAACACGATTTCCGAACGTATTCAATCAATTAACAAACATAAAACACACTATAAGTGATCAAATGTAAACAAAGACGTAGTAGACACAATGTCACAAACTTGTATGGTAAAACAGCTGTTCCACTGGTGAACTAATTTCGTCAAGAAATTCAACAGAAGTATCGTTTTTTTTTTTTCAATCAGCCAATTCTGCTACAATATCTACAATTATGCTACATTATGCTGCAATATCGATCTCTTCGAGATAGTTTCAAGTTTAGCTGCTAGATGGAAGCATCTGATGAAATGTTCCTGAGCGTACGCTATATGTCAAAACGCGCCAAAGGAAAAGAATTCCCGGCGTATCACGTACGGCAAAACACGTTGAAGGGTTAATAACATTGAAGTCTCATTAGACCGAAAACCACAGATTCTACACTTGTTTAGAACATAGAAATCATATTAACATGTGTGTCGGTATGAGCCCGACAGTGGAGCGCAAAAGGTTAAGGTTTCATGTATTTAGAGAAATTTTATTTCAGTTTTAGAAGTCAGTTCAAGATGTTCCAGTACATCATTACTGCGTGTCTTTGTTTAAACAAACATAAATCTGTTCCGATACTTTTAGAAGACTGTGTATATTTATTATAAAATACACTTCGAGCTCGACGGGTGAGCAGGAAAGCAAAAATTGTCTTACCTTATTGTGTATGCTTCCAGGAAGTCTTGTTATTGCAGCAAAGATCAAGCGATACTCTCTGCGGTGGCCGACTCAGCCAGGTGCGATATGAACTGTCTCAAAGAAGGTTGGAAATGCGGAGGGTTAGCTCATGCGTCAGTGTACAGCTTAAGGAATTGCGAAACAGGTGATTTCATCGACGGTTGTCTAACCTAAAGGAGATTGCTTTTAGAGTACGAACTTAACCTATTACAGATTGTACGAGCTTTATCCAATCATCTGTTTGCGAATGAGAACAACTCAAAGGCAGTAATTTTGTTTAAGAAGCATCGAGTAAATTTTTTTAGCCTGTTTTATTTCCTATCGAATGGTAGAACTATTAAAATTATCAAACTATTGGGAATTGTAAAACCGTGTCCATTAGTTTGATGGGCTCAACAAAGTGTAGGCAATAATTCATTTGCACGTCCAATTAATTAAGTTGAACACTGTTATGATTTGTCCAATTGTTTTGTTATACCTTTCGGTAGGAAATTAAACAGACTACACAAATGTACTCATCATCTCTTAAGCAAAATTACTCTCATTAAATGAATGGTAAGCCTTTGGTTTCAGCAGGATGGGGCCAGGGCTGCAGAGAGCAACAGCGGGCCCGGGGGAAAATTTATCTCTCGGGCCCCCTGCATTGTCGGGTAAAAAAATCTTACCGGGGGGGAGGGGGGGTATGGAAATTATTAAGCTACGAAAACGGGTTTTTCCCTATTTTTTTAGCCAAATATAATGCACGAATATGCAATTAAAAAATCAATTTTTCACTGAATAATTTTACAATACATAAAAAGTTGCTGGTTTATTTAAGGCACTCAATGAAGGTGAGATGAAACTATACGGGAAAGGAATCTTTTTATTGTACAGAAGGGCGTAAGTCTCTGTCATATAATTTTACATCAAGCAATCAATTCTGCCTAATATATTTTCCGAGATTTGCAATTCCGGCCGCAATCTGCCAGCTTTAGCGCCTGTTCAATTTGCAACAAATAACTGTTGCATTGTATTAATCAGCTGTGATTAATAAGGCTGTTAAAAAATTATAAAGACATGTTAATGAGTCGTTAATGCACATTAATTATAATTAATACACTTAAACACAACAATACGTAATATTTTTTTATTATATATTCTAAAAGTTCATTTTAAGTGTTTTTTTTTTTGCAGCAAAGTCTTGAATCAACGAATCGAAATTAACAGATGCTAGTTCACTTTCACAGCAGAGCAAAGAAAGGCTGTTTAATCGATATTGAACCTTAGTAGATCTGTGGACATTCTTTATCTGCTTCAATTTACTAAAACTTCTTTCAGCTTGTGATACACTGACAGGAATAGTGCAGAAAATTCTTGCTGCAACGCAATAATTAGGAAATAAGCTTTCCCATTTCAACTTCTTGATTTGATTTAAGATGTCCATTGGTGACATGAGATTATTACCGAAATCAGCTGTGTGAATTACTTTCATGTGTTTAATTTCTGCTAACATACCTGTGCTAATGTCATGTAAATAGAGCATAAATTTAGGAGCAGTTTACTCAGGATCTAATAAAATAAATATTTGTTTATTCCTATTGAATATTTTTGAACATTTAATTTCTTTTTCCTCTCGGGCTGCCCGGGCCCCCTCTGAGCCCGGGCCCGGGGAATTTCCCCCCTTTGCCCCCCCCCCTCTCGGCGGGCCTGGATGGGGCTACAAGCGTAGAGCGTGGTATAATATCACAAAGAGTGGTTGATATCCTCTTAAAGATGTGCAATACTAGGACGAAACAGTCCCATACTGTCCTCTTTGATTTAACTTATCTTTCATCGAATTTAATCAAACATAATCTTGCAGGAAATCGTTCGTGAACATTAATAAATCATAATTAGCGGATGACAAAAATGGTAAATTATCAGTAGTCTATTTAGTAAAGTTGTTTTTGACGGAAAACATGATTTTTCAGTTGAGTCGCTTGGAAACAAAACATCTGGGCGAATTTGGTTATGTACTTATTATAAATTGGAGCTTTTTGCAAATTGAAATGGAGTGTGCACATTGTGGAAATAAAATGCACCCGCAATTAGTGAAAATGTAAATGTTTACAATTTATATTCCAGTCTACTCGAGTGTAATACTGATGCAATAGCATAAAGCCAGCCTTCTCAAGATTGACTCTGCTCGCTGAATTCAATGTATTTACGCACACGGTGTCGCACATCCTTAACTCCCCCGATCTAACAATTGTGGCAGTTGAAGGAAATGGTTCAACCTCTTTTCAAAGCAATGTTTCAGAACCATGCACGTGCTACCAGTATTGTTTAGAGCAGCTGCGGTGTCCTAGCTTTTTTGGTGGGTGGTCAGGATTTTAAAAACATTTTCATTAGGTTATCAGTACCAGGAGACCGAGCTAAAGCTTGATTATAAGCAGGGCTATGATTTCAATAATAAATATTGGATTATTGAGTTTTGAGGTTAGGCCTATAACATTAAACAACTAAATAAAGGGTATATACAACATTAGGCTTACCTGTAATAAAAATACAGTTTAAAGGATTAACCATAATCTCAACGCTATGCCTCAGAAATAAGTCAGGCCTAAATTAAAGTTTAATATTTCAATATCGATTTAGGCCTAGGGCCTAGTTCGCTCACGTCAATAACTATTATTGCAAATTTCCGTGAACATCGTTTAGGTTAGGCCTATAACATTAAACAACTAAATAAAGGGTATGTTTATTTAGCAGAAGTATTTGTTGCCATGGTAACTATAAATAGATACAACATTAGGCTTACCTCTAATAAAATACAGTTTAAAAGAAAAAGATGATTATTGTAATGGCATTGAAAACATTTGCATCAGCTGTGCTTCGTTTATAAGAAAACAGATGATTATTGTAATGACATTGAAAACATTTGCATCAGCTGTGCTTTGTATTGTTTAAAATGGACAAATTTCACTTTTTAATTTAATAGAAAGACGTAGAAAACGAATTTTCCCAGACTGGTGACCATTTCCAATCGATTTCTCGTGGCCAAAAGCCCCATATAAAATCAAAAAATCAAAAATCCTTAGACGGAGATTCCAGATCCATTTAGCAGACAGACAATTATCTCTCGCTTTAGAAGATAAGATAATATTCTTTGTGGCAATTTAAATTTCAGAAAATATACTATTTCTATCGCCCGCTCATAAGTTTAGTTCATGTTACGTGAGTGACCACAAACAAAAGAGTCCCTTCCGTTCTCGCTCAACTCATTCCACACCACCCAGTTGTAGCAGACGAGCAGAGATGGTACTCGGAGTTCCCAAACCCAATACACTGTAGTTAATAGGCATGTACAGACCACGATACATGGGACATACTCTTTTGTTTGCAGTTGTTGCACTGGTACTGATTTGCACCAGTTAGATTTGTGAGAGTGCCTATCTTCACACAAAATAAAGAAGAAAGAAATACGTTCATGGCTAGAGTATCTGAAGATGACGGTGGCTTATAGTACATTTATGAAATCTGAAGATGGGTTCATATCATCTGTTGTAAATAGACAACATCCGATGTGTTTATTGTGTCTTACAACATTATCATAATAATCATAATCATAATCATATGTTTATTTGTCATTGACCAAACATATTTGGAATAGACATAGTCAAAAAGTTACAATTAATTCAAATATAAGTTGCTATATTAAAAACTTAAAATATAAAGAAATAAGTTAACAAAATTATTGAAACAGCATTAAACATAATAATAATAAATGTAATAATAAAACAATTAAATACGATACTGTGTCTAACCAAAATTCAAGTCTTTTAAATCACCCGTAAGGAATCCTTTCAAAGTGTAATATGGGTGTTCAACAAGCCATTCAAAAATCACCTGATCAAAGCTTTTACATGTTGTGAATCTGGCAACCATACAGTAGGGAATTTATTGAAAAATGACACACAAATCCATAGCCCCTAATTGATTTAATTAGTCGAAACTAAGGAGCATTTACTTTGTTTTTATTCCTGGTATAAGACTTATATGAATGGTGGTCACTTCTAAGAGGGAAACTATCAAGATTTAATTTTGTATATCTTAGGACCACCTGAATGTATAAATTGTATATACTTAAAATCTTAAGATTTTTAAATAATGGTCTGCAGTGCTCTAAGGGACCTACACCACACATAATGCGTATAGCTTTTTTCTGCAATATAAAGACATCATTTACATTAGTCACATGACCCCATAACATTAAACCATATTGAACATGGGGCTGAAAAAGACCAAAGTATATATTACGCAGATAATGCGAGGAAATTAGTTGTTTAATTTTGTATAGCAAATACAATACTCTAGATAATTTTTTATTTAACTCGGTTAAGTGGTGCTTCCAAGCAAGTTTACTATCCAAATGTAACCCAAGCATTTTTACAGACAGCTCTTCACTACGTAAATTTCCCAAAAAAAAACCAAATTCTTTAAGTTTTTTCTTGATTTCATAAAGAATTGATCGTTTGATTCATCCCACCTTCCATTATCCGAAACTGTCATCCAATCAAAATTCAGTGAAACAGTTCTAAAGCTAAGGGGAATTTTGTAGACCCTTGCAATTGGTCAGATTTCAACCAATAAAACAGCACAGTTTGTGTTCGAGATATCTCTTATAATTCGAATTATTTCAATAAACTTTTTTACATCTGTTTATAGACCAAAGTTCATTCTTTCGTTTGGTGTAAAGCAAACTATATTTGACTGGTTAGGTGTTATTCAAACAGCAGTTGAAAGTACACAGAATTCATACTACCGCTTGAGATTGCAAAACAAGGCTGTTTCCATTGTCTTCAACGGTCATATTTTGAATTTCCTTTGTCCGCACGAGGTTTTTTTAGCACCCTTGTAGTTGGAACATAAAAACTGGTGTTTTCAAAATAAGAAACTTGAAATTGATAAATGTTATTATATAGTTCTGTTTAGAACTAAATTACAAAACTTTTTTACATTTATGGAAAAAATTATAAAACATTTTGTACTACTTTTTATGTACACCTAAAGTTGAACTTTTATTTTTCATAACTGAACATTTTTGGTTTCTTGAGCTAATAGCTTTGTAAATTTTTTTACTGGCATATATAAATTCTTTGAACCTTTCTCTACAAAAAAGCTATTTAACACTTTTGGATTGGGGTACTATTTTTGGCGAATTTTTGAAAAAATGCTTGCACACGCCAAAAAAATCCATTTTTGTTAACATTGCCGGTTCTAGGGTTAACCATTACTGTGGAACCGATGGGAGTTAGAAACTTTTACTACTAACAGAGATAAATATTGGCTCAGCTGGTTTAGAGCGTAATGGGCACTACACAGAATGTGTATTCAGTCACAAAAGAAACTTTGAATTGTAATTTTTTTTATCTTATAATAAAATTACTATTATAAATTTAATTGCTCCTCCCATTGGGAGTCATTTATAATGATTACTTTACTGCAATATAATATTTGGAATATCTTACTCTAGAGTAGAGCTACTTTCTATTTGAAATTAAACACATATGTTGGATTACAAGTAATATAGATTTGATTTATTTGAAATATAATGATATTAACATTGGTTTACAAAAGTTTTGTTTTCAAGTCTTTTCACTGAAGTTAAGGTTTGATATTTATAAATTTGTTAATGTTTGCCATCGGCTAAAGCTCAGTCTAATTATAAAAGAAATGTTCTAAGTTATATTGAAAGTTTTAGTATTTCTTTAAACTGATCATAATGTCTATAATAATGATATTAATCTCGGGTAGGTAACAGGCCTGGACTTGAATTGGCTATTGTTCATATCGCACATTGATTGAATTAAGAAAAGTTAAAATTGTCAAAGATAGCATCATTAGGTTTTGGAATTGGTTTGCTTTAGATTTGAAAGTTTTTGCTTTTTAAAGTTTGTTGTCTATTAATTCGATGTAATTTGAAGTATTATTAGAACAGGTATACCACATCTGTTTTATTGTTATTCACTGAATTTACCACTTTGGAATTGTTCACACTTTTAAAAGAAAACTGGATAGTTGTAAATTTACATCTTCATGGTACTGGCGTCGGTTTCAGAGTCCCATTTGAATCTTTTATTATTTTCCGCGTCCTTCTATAGTTCGCGTGCAACAGCTGCATGTACTAGCGCTGCTGGTTCATTTCTGATGTTTCTATTGGTTGTTCCGTCTAGTGTACAGTCTTTCTTCAACACTTTGAAAGGGGTTAATTATATCGTTTATGGTGTAAACATTCAATTGCTATCTATTTATTATCTGAATTTTTATAATTACTTTGATGCTAAAATATTATTTATAAAATTAATTATTTAAATCGCATCACCTTTTGAAAATCAACTTGACTCTTCGCGCCGACCAAATATGGCGGTTCCGGTATACACACAATGCTTGTATTAATTATTATAATTATTTCTAATACATTTGACCTAAACTAATATTACTTTAAGGTCTAATTA
Source organism: Philaenus spumarius (assembly GCA_018207615.1). NCBI lineage: Eukaryota > Metazoa > Arthropoda > Insecta > Hemiptera > Aphrophoridae > Philaenus > Philaenus spumarius. The sequence goes on from JAGFPH010000652.1 coordinate 51,752, forward strand.
TTCCTAATAGATATAATTTTGTCGATTTTCACTGTGTTCTAATACGTCTAATATTTATTTACATTTACATTTTGACTCGCTTACGTCATGCATGGATTGATGTAGTTGTCTTCGTATTGTTTTGATACCGATATTTCGTCTGTCAATTGAATTGTGTTATCAGTGTGGATTTTATTAGTTCATATGCTTAATACACTTCAGTAAGGGGATCCGCCACCTCTAAACGATGAATTTTTCATTTTTTTTACATTTAAAAAAATGTCATTTTCTTGATCTACATATGTTTCTGAGTATGTGTGTAAAATTTGAAGAAAATCAGACCATTATTTCGTTAAATAATAATAATAAATTAAAGTTGTTACAATTCGCGATAGAAAACAAAAATTTTATTTTGATAAAAAAAAAACATTTGCCCATAGTAAATATTATTTTTACTTTCAAATTATGTGCTAAACAGTATAAAGAGTATCCCTTTGACATATTAATAACATATACCACAAAATATAATTGGTATATGATGGTGCAGGGGAGTTTTGATGTTGAGTACCGGTACCTACCAAACGTAATAGCCTACTTTGAAGCCTGTTTTCCGCAAGTTCTGATGTTCTGTATTTCTCATTACATATGTTTGAATAAAATCTAAAGTATTATACATAGGCCTTTGCAATTTTTACCACTTGTTCTTTGTCTTATAACTGTGATATTTGATCATTAGAAATAATGTAGCTAATAAGATAACATAATTATATATTTTCTTTCAATTTGTAAAATATATATTTTTTTTTTTAGATAATGTTTCATAACTTTTTTTTCTGCAATGGTATTAAAATTTGTATGTTCAGAAAGTTGCTAGGTATTGTTAGGACCAAAATAAAACAATAATAATTAGAATTCATTAAAAAATAAAAAAGTTATTCAAAGTTTAAAAGTGTACCTAAAAACACTAAAAAAAACATAAATTATTAGTTTAAAAATACCTAAATAGTAAAAAAAAAATAAAACAACAAAAGCTGTTTAGATAAAGGTCCTAAATAGAAAACCTGCATATAAAAAGTCTAACCTAAAAAAAACAAAAAAAAAGTGTTAGAGGTGGCGGATCCCCAATAAATAAATAATGAATATAATTATTTCTTGTGTGTGATTTGTTGTGACTAATGGTCTGTGTTTAATATTTACATTGAAAGTTCTATGCTATGGCCGAAATTAGGTTATAAGATCATTTCCTTTACCTAAATGTATACTTAGGTTCTATTAATAGTTTCACACGATATTCTAACATATGGTTGATTGAATATAATTTCTAAACATGGTTTTTGCTTATTTGTAGTTCATTTTATCATTTGATTAGCCTTTGATTTACATGCAATTTAATATAGGCCTACTGTGTCATTAGGCTAGGCTAGGTTTTGCTTATTTGTGTCCTGACCTACATTTGATAGGTTGAATATTCTATGATATGGTTTGGTACCATTGTAATCTTGATTATGTAATTATTTAACTATTTCTATTTAATTTTTTTTATAAAGTAAAGTTTCATTGGTTGGTTTTTGGCCGTACTGTATAATTGTTTTCTTGTTTCCAGCCGACCAAAACCAACTGAGCCATTTCTATATGGGATGTTACGTGACTCGTAGAACGACGATGGGAAAAACCTTAACAAGCGACAGGGAAATGACACAGAATTTCTGCAGCCTGGAATGTAACAAAGAAGGATACCTGTATGCATCACTCACCGGCGGGTGAGTTCACTGCTCCACCAAGCTATTATTAATATGTTCATATACTGTTTCACTCAGACAGTCTTACATACATGAGTTGGGGAATAGAAAAATAAACGGTACCAGGAACTGGCACATACTTTCTCACAAACATATTTAAATTATTAAACGTCACGGTGACTTGTAGGGTGGGGTAGGAGAGGTGATTTTGTATTAAAGTTGTTTTCCCATAAAAATCCATAAAATAACGGAAAAACCATTTTTTCTCAAAAACGGCTCGAACGATTTTGATTAAAATTTTACAGTTTTTAGTACTATAGGTCCCTAATAAACTATAAAATTTTAATCAAAATCGTTAGAGCCGTTTTTGAGAAAAATTGATTTTTCCATTGTTTTATGGGTTTTTATGGGAAAATTACCCTTAAAAATAAAAAATTCACAAAAATGAAAAAAACGCCTGGAGATACTGTGGATTAGTACCTCCATACCAAATTTCATCAAAATCGGACGACTGGTTTAGGCTCTAGGTCTGATAACATCCACACAGACACACAGACACACACACAGACATTACTCCGAAAACCACTTTTTTAGGTTCAGGGGGACCCAAAACGGATATTTCCACCAAAAACTCAAACTCGAAAATTTTGACGAAAACAATACTTTCTCCATATACTATGGTATAGGGGGAGAAAGTAAAAAGTAAATGTGTGCGATAGTGGGACCCCGTCAGGAACAAAGTTCATCATGCCTTTTCTTCAATTCTTTTACCAGCCTTAACGGCAACACACACACACAATTTTAATCTTTCAATTGCCGTTTATTATTAGTTTGCGTTTTATACAAATATTTACTGTTTCCATACGTTTAATGTCATTATAATAAAGGTGTAGAATTAATAATTATAACATCAAAGCTAAGATGGTAAACACAGTTAAATGTACATTCACTGTAAATACATTCAATAAACATAAAATGTTGGTTCATTAGTCTATAGGCCTATTGTGTGTACGTTTAATTTATATTACCTGTCTTAACGGCAACATACATATAATCATTTTAGGTTAGGCCTAACGTAAAATCATTGTATATATGTTTCTGTTAAGGCAGGTAAAATAAATTAAATATAGGCCCGCACATAATAATTGTAGGTTATGCGTAGACTGATGAACCAACATTTTATGTTTATCGAATCTATTTCAACTCTCGACGATAATATCTGAACTACGCCAGACGGAACCGATTGTCTCTTAATTTAAATTGATGAACCAAAACACATGTTTCTTGAATGTATTTACATTCATTGCTATAGGAACCAATTTGATAACGCTTTTTCATTAGGCGTATTTTCTATTTGTAATTGCCATAGCAACCAATTTGATAACTCTTTTTCGTTACTCGTATTTTATATTTGTCATTGCCATAGCAACCAATTAAAAACACTTTTTTTCGTTACTCATTATATTTTCTATTTGTTAACACCTACCGCTACCCGCGTTAAGGAACTTTGTTCTAAAAGAATTGAATTACTTACTAAATTTCAGAGGCGAGGTTAAGCCTATCCCTTACGCACGAACGTAATACAAGAATTTATAAATTATAAACAAATATATAATATAATGACACTCCAAATAAAAAATACTAAAGAAAAGCAATACTATAGATTAATATACAGAAGACCTCGATAATCCGGCACTCGATAGTCTGGCAGACTCGATAGTTCGGCATCCATCATCTTGAAAATTGGCACTCATTAGAAATGGCAGTTTTTGTAATTATTGAATGATTTAGAAACCCAGTCGGTATAGGTTAAAACTACCAATAATTTGCAATATAGCAGATTTTTTTTATAAGTACCTTAAAGTATGTATATTAACATAAAAAAAAGTTTACCAGTCTATCGATTTCCCAAAGTCGAAAAAAAAAATCGATTATCATTTTTTTCGATTATCCTTAATATTTCGACCTATGATGAAGATAGAGAAAAATAAAAAATACCACCATGTAGTCGAGGTATTTTTCAATAAAAAAGGTCATATGTATTCATTTCCTCTGAGCAATGGTTTGTCTGGAAAAAATTCGATAATGCAGGTATGTATTTTGCAGCAGGGGAAATCACTAAAAGGGGACATCTTTTCATATATGAAGCGTTGGCTCATTCTAAATTGGCCGAATTTTAATATATCGAATTGAAACTTGACATAGGAGTTAAAATATATATTTTAAACATTTATGCTGAGTCTCAGCTTGTTATCTTGAAAATGACCCGATCTAGGAGTCAATTTCGATTATCGATTTTAGGAGTACCGGACCCACGAACTAATTTCAATCTATTCCAGTTTCGTAAATTTTTGGAATATCAACACCAAATTTGTTTTACAATTAAGTAGAGGTAATTTTAGACCAAAAGATCCAGTAATTTACAATACAGCTGATTTTTTTTATAAGTACCTTAAAGTATATATATTAACATAAAAAAAAGTTTACCAGTCTATCGATTTCCCAAAGTCGAAAAAAAATCGATTATCATTTTTTTTCGATTATCCTTAATATTTCGAGCTATGATGAAGATAGAGAAAAATAAAAAATACCACCGTGTAGGGAAGGTATTTTTCAATAAAAAAGGTCATATGTATTTGATAAAAAAGAGTCTCAGCTTGTTATCTTGAAAATGACCCGATCTAGAGCCACTTGACTCATCAATGGGTTTCTCGATTTTAGGAGTACTGGACCCACGAACTAATTTTAATCGGCTCCAGTTTAGAGAATTGTCAAAATATAAACCTGAAAGTTTTTTTACAAGTTAAATATATACAGACTGTCCCAAAAGTTCCGGACCGGTTTAATAACTCCTAAACGAAACTAGCTACAGTAATAATATTTCAGACATGACTCCTGGCTACAAAAAAATATTTTTTGAGTTGTTAGTCACTATTGCCCCTGCCCCCAAAAACCAAATTTGGGGGGGTTGTCCCAAATTTTTAAATGTAAACCCCTATCGAGTGACCCATCATTTTAAAGGTCTCATTGAGTTAAACACAACAGCACAAATCTGAGGTCGATATCTTGCTCCTGTCCAAAATGGCTGACCTTTTAGTGTTTCTTATGTTCATGTAATTTAAAATTGAACATTTTGTATCATATACAAAGTAAACACGCAGTTCAGCAAATACCGGGGGAAATGATACAGAATGTAGTACAGCATCACTATTACAGACTAGCACACTGCGTGACTGTGGAAGGAAAGCAGTTCGAATACTTACTCTAAACCCTGGATATCATCTTTGGTAAGCAACTTTGTTTTTGAGTGTAAAGTTAAACATTTTGTTATTATTACCAAGTATGACAAATTTGTTTTTATACTTTAAACTCTTTTGTGCGTGTGTTTACTTTGTTTTAAAATGATAAAAATGTTTCATACAATCAATGGGGGTCAATTTTAAATTACATGACCATAAGAAACACTAAAAGGTCAGCCATTTTGGACAGGAGCAAGATATCGACCTCGGGTTTGCTCTGTTGTGATTAACTCAATGAGACCTTTAAAATGATGGGTCACTCGATAGGGGTTTACATTTAAAAATTTGGGGAAACCCCCCCAAATTTGGTTTTTGGGGGCAGGGGCAATAGTGACTAACAACTCAAAAAATAGTTTTTTGTAGCCAGAAGTCATGTCTGAAATATTATTACTGTAGCTAGTTTCGTTTAGGAGTTATTAAACCGGTCCGGGACTTTTGGGACAGTCTGTATATTCAAACAAGTTCAAGGAGTATAAACCTATTTCATTATTTACTTTTAAAAGCACAAGTAAATTAAAAAGGTATAATTTTACACCTTTTTAGATTTTTCATCAAAACGCTTGAGTTGATCAGCTGCAGCAGATTAGTCATTTTTGAAAATAGTTTTTAAAATAAGTATAGCAAAAAACAATTGTATTTGTAACTTCTGTACCAATTTTTAAATCGATATGTTCAAAAATGTCGAAAACGGAGTCGTTGAATCCAAAAGTGTTATAGTTAAAACGATATAGGTAAAACAGAAGACTATTTTCAAGCGCCTCGTTTTTAAAAATAACAAGAAAAAAATCGTTCATACTTACTAAGAATATTTATACTGGTGTACTCAACTTGTAAAACAAATTTGGTGTTGATATTCTAAAAATTTACGAAACTGGAATAGATTGAAATTAGTTCGTGGGTCCGGTACTCCTAAAATCGATAATCGAAATTGAATCCTAGATCGGGTAATTTTCAAGCTAACAAGCTGAGACTCAGCATAAATGTTTAAAATATATATTTTAACTCCTATACCAAGTTTCAATTCGATATATTAAAATTTGGCCAATTTGGAATGAGCTAACGCTTCTTATATGAATAAGATGTCCCCTTTTAGTGATTTCCCCTGCTGCAAAATACATACCTGCATTTTCGAATTTTTCCCAGACAAACCATTGCTCGGACGAAATAAATACATATAACCTTTTTTGTTGAAAAATACCTCCCCTACACGGTAACAACAAGGGGAGGTACCGTGATTTATTTATTTATTTATTTATTTAAGATTTATTTTTCTCTATCTTCATCCCAGCTCGAAATATTAAGGATAATCGAAAAAAAATGATAATCGATTTGTTTTTTGACTTTGGGAAATCGATAGACTGGTAAACTTTTTTTTATGTTAATCTACATACTTGAATGTACTTATAAAAAAAATCAGCCGTATTGTAAATTACTGGATCTTTTGGTCTAAAATTACCTCTACCGACTGGCCTATAGGCCCGGTCTTCACTGTCTGTTGGCTTCGCATCCGTCAAAAACAGTGTGTAAAAATCTACTGCTCAATAAACTTGTGTAAAACAAACATTTCAATCAAAATTTCTCCTAAAAATCGAATCGATTGAAAACAATGTGCTCTCATCGTCCTTTAACCCTTTCCCCTCCAATTGCTGGGGACCTAGTGTTGCTATCAGCTCCATTTAATTTTGAGCGAATATTGCACTTTAATTTGTTTACTCCAAAAAAAGTATTTCTGTCGGTCCTAAAAGGCTGATTTTGTATTTTGTAGTTTCTTCTATGAGTAAAGTATAGATTGGTATGAAATAAAACATATATTTTTATTTTTAAGTATATTTTGTAGTTT
>JAGFPH010000652.1:75636-93059 GCA_018207615.1 Philaenus spumarius
AATTCACAAATAGTTTTGATTGTACAGGTTTAATTTGAAGAATTGTACTTTAGCATTTAACTACTTACGGTTAAATTAATCATAAGTTAACACTGCTTTAGACTATTTTATAATACCCAAGTCAACACAAGTTGCAGAAATGTTATTCTTGAAAACTTTCCCCTAAACTCCTTAATGTGTACACCCGATTATTAAATTCCTATGATATTGTTATTTTAAAGCTGTAGTGTTTTAGAGAAATTTTGTATTATTTGTACAGGAAGGTGTGCGCCTGCGGTAACGACTTTGTTCAGGACGAGGATAAGGTCGATGAGAGCGAGTGCGCCGATCATTGTTGGGGCGAGAACTGGAAATGTGGAGCTTATAGGAGGTTCAACTTGTATCAGATCAAGAGTTGTGAAAAAGGTGAGTCGGTGTTTTAGTGAAAATGCATCCAAAAATGTTGGCGAAAGCATATTTCAGCGCCAAAATAAACAGAACTGAAATTAAAGCAGCTACAGCTGGTTTTTAAAACAGCTGATTGTTGCCAGGCCATGTTGCTTAGTATTTTTTTGTAATTGTAACTACATCATTTGGTAACCGTTTCCAATAAATAAAAAATAGCTGATGAAATTAGGCCTTTTATAGATGGGCACAGTTACTGTTGTTGCTATTTTAACTGTTGTAAAAAAACTAATAAAAAATTAAAATAATCTAACCTAATTCGAAAAATGTTTCTGAATAGTTTCATTTTCCGATCCTGCACAATAAGATTTTTTTATGACACCTGTATATATTTATAAATAAAAGAACTAATTTTTACATGTCCTGTTCACTATGAAAAATGTGTTTATCACTTTTGTTTAACCTTACTTTACAGAGACAAACTAGGGTGTATAGTAAAGAACAGAGGTCTATTTTTTTTTAAATTGAGGTTGTACTGATGACGTTGAACACAACAAACGAAGCATGGGAAGAGCAACTAGAAGAGGTCAGGTCTGTTAAGTTTTTAGGTCTATATATAGACAAAGGACTGACATGGTCGGACCACATTGATACCATTTGCGGAAAAATAGCTTCTGGTATTTTTGTTCTTCGATGCTTAGCTAAACAAGGCTGCAGCAAGCATATCCTTAAAACTGTATATTATGGCTTAATTTATTCTCATTTAAATTGTGGGGTTATATTATGGGGAAATTCAACCAAATTGCAAAGACTATTTGTCATGCAGAAAAGAGCCATACGGGTAATTTCAAATTTGAAAAATGACCAGTCATGCAGGGATGTATTTAAAGCAGAAAACTGCTTAACACTTCCCTGTATTTATATAATGGAGGTAATACTGTTTTGTCGGTTTAAGTGCTGTACAGCACAAAACAGCGACTACCACACTTATTTCACCAGAAAGGGGAGTGACTTAAGATTGGTAAAACACAGACTAAATCTTCATATAAAACTACCTGCTCAAGCTGGAACAGCTTTATTTAACAGGCTCCCAGAGTCTATTAAGAAAATACAAAACAACTTAACTTTTAAAAATCATCTGAAGGATTTGTTGGTGGGAGGTGGCTATTACTCCGTGGGTGAGTTTATGCGATAGAGGAATGAGTCTGGGAAAGCTGTGCCCAGATCCTTATTGGTTGTTTTGAATTGTTGGGGTATTGCCAGTGTATTTTATTGTATTGTGGATTCTATTTATTGCTTGTTTTGTTTCTTTAATTATTGTTGTTGTGTTCTCTGACATTTTGTGTATAGCTGACTGGCATACGTGTTTTGTTCTATCCATATAAGCTATTGTTAACATAAGTTCTCAGTTTTATTACTACTAGTGGACCCTGCAATGCTTCGCTATTGCTTGATTTACCTAACCTAAAATTATATTCAGTTTTTGATCCAAATCAGTTCTTGATCAAAATCAGCTGTTGATCAAAATCAGCTGTTTTAAGCTTTTCATACGACCAGCTGTTTTTTGTGCCCCTGATAAAATCTAAAGAAATCTTTCTTCTTCTTCCTTAAGATTTACCTTCCATAAGATTAACATGGCAACTTTGAGGGCCACTGGGGCGAAGCCCTTAACATACATTGAGCTCATTTTAAGGGAAGCACAACTTCAGAGTGAGCTCTGTAAAATGACACCAAAAACATCAAAATCGGTTAAAAACTCTAGGAGGAGTTCTACTCACAAAATAACCCCTAGCAAATTAATTATATATAGATCTACCATTATGATTTACCTTTTATGAGTGATTGTTGAGTAATTTTGTGTAATTAGATGTATGGTGGATTTTTATTATTCAAATTTTAATGTACGTTTTTTAAATACTTTGACCATGGCTATACAATTGAAATTTTATAAATAAAATGAAATGAAATGAATGAAATACCGGTATAATCACATGTAAGAATAATGTAAGTGTAAGCACCATACATAGTGCAATTGAATAAAGTTTTTTTTTTAATTAGGTACAACTGTTCAAATGATTTCATTGGCGTTATAATTAATAATAAGTAATGTGTTTTCCATAAAGTTCTAGTCACAGTGTCCTATATGCAGGACGATATAAAAGTTACATGTTAAAAAATTTTCAAAATAATATCTAAATTACATACGCTACAGTGAAATAACTTTCTGCTGTTATTAGTAGAATGTTTGTCATAAATTATCACCAAATGTGAGAAGTCCAGCACCATTATCAAAATGGAAACAAACTTGTCAAAAAAGGTGATTTTTTAGTTTTTTTTTTATACAAAATCTTAATTATACATATTTTTTAACACTTTTGGTTACAGTTGTTATTGAAACTTCACTTAACAACATTTTTATTACTTATTTTTTACTACCTGTGCACTTTTTAAACAAAAATATAAACAAATTTGAATATTTAAAGGTTGGCTCAGTCACAATGTCCTAAATATAGGACGATTGATAACACTGATAAGGGTAACCCTAATTTTTTTTGAAAACCACCAAAAAATATAGAAAATTTGGTTTATCCAATTTTTAAAATTTTCTTTTCATTATTTCATATTGCGTGACTGAAAGTGTTAATAATTTCTCATGGCTTAAAATGTTACACTTCGTAATCCTCAAAAGGTTAAGTAAAAACAATAAGCAGTTATTTTACTAGGACTCTACCAATATCAAATTATATGTTTTGTTTTTAGGGTGCTTTATTTAAACTGAAATATATTTTTACTAATCCATGTGTTGAGTAATTTCAAAATGTTTGTTTCAGTTGAGGAGCTGTACGCCATGCCGCCCTACATTGGATGTTATGTAGACCGATTGGATCGTCTGCTTAAGGGGCGTTTCTATGCTGATGGCGCTCTAACACACAAAAAATGTTTCAGGGTGTGTAAAGAATCCAACTTTTTATACGCAGGAGTGGAAGCAGGGTGAGTTACGTTGGCCAAGTTAATACTACGTTACACACTAAGACATCAGCTGACATAAAACATGTGGAATTTCAGAAGTGTGTACAAAACAGCTAATTGATAACTTTAGCCGCTTACACACTAATAAATATTTGTGTTATGAGTTGAATGTGGCATTCGGCAAAACATATTTTAAATTTATTTCTACGTACATTTTTTTACAAATTGTACAAAGTAAGTTTTTACTGTATTTAAGTCAAAACTTTTTATTATTTTCCCCCATTTTTAATTTACGGTAATTGTATCAACTTGAATACTAATACTAGTAGGCCTAAGTTGTACTTTCTCTGAACTTCAATGCACATAAATTAGTATACATCCGGTAGTTTTTTACTTCAGTACAGTAATTGCTTGAAAATGTTTGTACTCTTTTTTAGCGTGTCAACCGTAAAAAGGTATACTGTACTATTTGTTGTTCATTTTCGCCACTTTACCCATATTAAAAAAGCCTCTGAAATCCGGATTTGTCGGTATCCGGATCGGCCGGCGCCACATTGATGCGGATATCAAAAATGAAAGAACTGTTTATTTTAAGAACAAAATTAATATTGTCTACCAGATGTGCACACAATTTTACTTTCCCGCGGTTATTTAGATGAAGGCGGGAAAGTATATATATTGGTGTAACCTATGTATCTGTCCAATACTAGGTTCAAATGGCACACTACAGCATGAGGCTGCCTCTCAACAATGTCACTTATAAGACCATTCATGCGATAAATATCTTCGTTTAAATATTCATTATCAAATCTGTACGGAATAGTACACATTACTAAGTTGGTAGGGGATGTTTGTTTATAGTCTATTCAAAGTTCTGTTCACGTCCCGCATCATTTGTCCCTCCTATTACCACAACTACATCTCTTTTAGTAAATTCAGACACTGATTTTAAGTCCCCACACACGTTCTGTAATCCTGCATTAGGATAAAACAAGTTACATGTCTCAAATTCATCGCACACGGCTGTGTTCTGATTTAGAACATCAAACAACCTTCGACCATGACTATCTGCTAAAAAATTAGTTATTTTCCTTTTTTGTTTATTCGCACTGACTTTTTAATTTTGTGGGTGTTATGTCCAGTATAGTCCACTGACCTTTAGAATTACGCTTTAACTTTTTTTAGTAAATTTGTTTTTTCCGACTTATTTCCTGGCCGTTTATATTATGGGCTGTTGTTCCCTATTTACCATATCCCGAGGCCTATTTAATAATAATTTGGGTTCCTTACTTACGTCACTACTTGCTTTATTTTAATTCGTCTTTCAGATTACTTAATTTTCCTCCATTTGTTTTAATCTATTTTCATGTTCTAAAATTAACCTTCTCCGGTTCTCCAAATCTTGTTTCAGAGAAGAGACGGACTGTAACAACTTAAGGTTTCGTACTACAAGTAAATCATTTTCTTTCACCAAGTCACAATTTAATTCGTCCTCTAGCTCATTTATTCTTTCGTTCAAGACTTTAGTCTTCTTATTATTAGAAGTGTAACTTTCCTGTAATGACTCTTTTTCTGTCAACACAATTTTATTTATTTCCTGAAGCTCTGTATTAATTTTAATAATATTGTCAACAAACACAAGTAACTGTTTTAAGTACTCTATTACATTTACAACAGATTGTGAGCCAAACTGGTCCGTCAATTTAGATAGGGCCTCAAACAGTGAATTAATTAAGGGATGCTATCTCCTCAACACAGTTTGTTAATTTATTATTAACATTAATTTATTCACATTATCAACTCCTATAAAAGCGAGTGTACGTACGAGCGTACGTGGAGTAACATTTAAAGAAGAAATAAATATTAGTTTAACTTTAATATAACAGCTGATTTCATCCATCATCTGTAATACACAAACAAAACCTAGCGTAGATTATACTTTGGGGTTATGTTTACAACTTCAATCAATAATATAGCCTATAATATTAATAACTTCTAAATCATTTGATCTATCAATATGAAATAAAAGACAATTAAAAAATAATATTTTTATCTTTCTTTAAAATATATATAATAATATACATAAACACAAAATCTTAACTAATATTCCTACAGTTTTATAGTCCTTATAATTGTTCACATTTACCGAGTTAAAAATCCCCGTCTGCATAGTTAGTTAGGCCTAGATAAAGTGTGTTGTTTAAATAGTATTTTGTATAAATGATGTATTTCTGATGTGTATCTAATTAATCCGCCTGTGATTTTTCACGGGGATTTACTACCTAGTGTTTTAATAATTATTACTATGTAACGATAAGCGTTGCAAAAATTAATAAAAATGTATGTTATAAAGTGTTAAAAAAAAATTGGGGTTCGGTAAAACTTTCAAAAAATAAAAAAGTACTCAAATCAAAAATAAAATGCTATATGTGGATTATTCAACAATCATTAATACCTCTCCTTCACCTCTTTCATTTATTCACCTTATCACAAGAAGTCGTCGCTCATAAAATACCTTAAATCATTTAAAACACCTCTTAGGCCTATTGCCTTGCTTCCATAATAAAAATCACCATTTACCTAAACTCACCACATCATATATCTCTCCTAACTCCAACGTAGAATTACACCTTATGCTCCACCTTACTTTCAAAACCTTAATATCACCTTCATTTAACTCACATAATTATAATTAAAAAAAAATAGTAATCGTAGTACGTATAATAATCCACATATAACTTCATTTATGCTTTATTAGAATCTATCTATCCATAATTATCAATTACTATAAAATATTTATTAAGTTAATTTAATTTCCTCAGGGGTGGATACCTGGCTGTTAAAGTACAAGCTAGTTGGATGTTCGTGGCTGAATAAAGAAATTCAAGACATTGTGGCAACAACTATTTTGTTTACTCAAACATAATTAGAAAATGAATATTTACAACAAAAAATATCAACGTCATAGAGCAATTAAACATACAAATCAATTAACTATTTACAAATTATACAAAGTTTTGTCAGCCCTAGCTTGCAAATAAATGACGCAATAAGTGAAAAGTTTAAGTTAAGTTATTACTCAATTTTTTATAAGTTTTCAAAAAATGCAGACTTTTAAACTTAAAATAATGGCCATATCTACTCACGATACCTGTTGTTATTGTATTTTTACCTAGGATTTCACTGACTCTATTCGATATAGTCACTTCACTTGTATTTTACTAACGCGTTTATCCGAGCACATGGTAACTTTTTAAAAGTTCACTTTTTAGAAAAAGTATACGCAAGATTTTGTTTCGTACAACCTCACCAAGTCCTGAACACCTCTATTTCACCTCAGCACAACATTCGTTACGATTCTTGAAGAAATACTACATTTTTTAACAACTTCTCCACCAGCAGCAACTAGCTATGTGTTTAGTCAGCTACGCCATCTTGACTCCTCTCTTCTCTGGAACGTAGTGCGACGCGACTCTCTTTCAGCGCATTACATGTAAATCTGCACGTACGCCATTTGTGCTAAGCCTTCCGTATCTCGATATATACGCTGATGCTGCAATTTGTTATACAAGTGTTTATTATTTTTTTATAAGTTGCTTTTGGATTGTCTCTGCCTAATTAAAATGTTTATTATTATATTACTGCTTGTCTTCATTAACTGTTCACTTCAACCGTAATTATTTAAATGACTTCTTATATAGTTCTCACACGTTACATATGTTTATACATTAATACTTTTTCTTAAGTCTGCTTTTACTTTACCTACTTTTATAGTCTGCTTATTCTTTATTTTTTATTTATTAAAAGTGATTCTACTGTAATTATTTTGCGTCATCAAGGAATTTATATATATATATATAAAAATTTTGACAGCGTTTGAGTAATGAGACAGCGTTTGAACAGTGAGGTTCTATCTTATCTTTATCTTGCTCCGGACTACCTTAGAGTTTAAAGTACGCAGCTGGCGTGTATTCGCGATTGATTGTGTGTTCTTGAAATTTAGTAGAACTTTATTTTCGCTTGTTGTGTTTAATATAATTTGTTCTGTTTTTTGTTACTCATTTCATATTCTTAAAATGGCAAATTGCAATGTATGTTTGAAATCTATTTCTTTGAAACATATAAAAATACAATGTGGTGACTGTGAAAGGAATTTCCATGGTGTTTGTGTTAAACTTAGTAAAGCTGACATTGAAAATTTATCTGCGGAAAATCTGGTGTGGAGGTGTGAGAGTTGTTCAATTGAGAGGAGAAAGAGTTTGAAACTGGAGACTCAGGCGGGGGAGGGAAAGCTGAGCCTACAGGATATTATGAACGCCATAAACGAAATAAAGGAAGCTCAGAGAACTATTGTGAAGGATTTTAATACCGCAAATGAAAATCAGAGCGAAAAGTTAGCAGAAAATACGGAGGCTATTAAACAGCAAACTATGAAAGTCGACAAGTTTCTGGAAGAAATAGAAAAATTAACTACAGAAAATAAACTTTTGAAGAAGAAAATTAAGACGATGGAAAGTAGATTGGAGGATGTCGAACAGTATAGCAGAAGTAATTGCATAGAGATACAGGGCGTTCCCATGGAAAAGGGAGAAGAAGTTGTTGAAATTGTAAAAAAGGTTGGAGTCGCTATAGGCTATGAAATAGGTGAAGTTATGATTGATGCATGCCATAGGTTGGGTAAAAGACCGGACTCAGACACCCATCCGGGTATAATTGTTAAATTTGTAAGGCGTTTGGACAAGGAAGAGCTCTTACGGAAGAAACGTGCAAAACAGGATTTATCTACAAGACACATGGGACTTGGTACAGATTCTCCTCTTTACATAAACGAATCGTTGTCACCTGCGCGAAGGAGGTTGTTTGCTTTGGCACGCGAGGTGAAGAGGAACCACGGCTACAAGTTCTGCTGGGTACGAGGAGGCAGAGTGTTTTTGAGAAGGACTGAAGGTGATCCAATAAAGCAAGTAATGTGCCAAGATGATCTTCATAACTTGTAAATACTATGTTAGTGTTAAGTTATTGCATTTTGCTTTTTCTTTTTTGTAGTATTGTGTATGTTGCCTTGACTTGTAGGATAGTTAGATTTTTTAATTTATGCTAGATTTTTCAGAAGAAGCTTCTGTTGATCTTGTTGCCAATGGTTCTGAGCGTCTTGTCATAATTCATCAAAATATTAGAAGCATGCGTAAAAATTTTGACATTCTATTAACTGAGTTATCGGGATGGGAGGTTTGGCCGCTTATAATAGTTTTGTCTGAGATTTGGATAAGCAAAACTGAGAGTGTTTTTTATCAATTACCAAATTATAATCTTATGCTAAGTTCTAATGAAACTTATAGAGCGGGGGGCGTGACAGTTTATATACATTCTCAAATTGAATGTTTGCAGAGTAGACAACTCAAATTCACTTCAGCAGACGCGCTGGAAATTGTTTTTAAGTTTTCAAAAGAAACTTATTTCTTAATAAGTATGTATAGATTGCATTCGCAATCGATTGAGTTTTTTCTTGAGGAATTAAGTGATTATTTTATACAAATTGAGGAAACTAAATCGCCTAAAAATTTTATAGTGATTGGTGATATTAATATTAATATACTAGAGGAATGTAAAGTTTCAAATAATTATAAAACATTAATGAGTAGTTTTGGCCTGGAATCGTTGATAAATCAGCCTACCCGAGTTACAGAGGATTCAGAAACGTGTATTGACCATGTTTATGTTAGAGTATTAAATAAGATTAGAATAAATCCGAAGGCACGGGTAGTTGAATCGCATGTTTCTGATCATTTCATGACATTGTTGACTTTGAGGGGAGGGGAGTTGACTTCGACCGGTAAGCAAGTCATATCTTATCGCATCAATTATGAGTGTTTAAATAGAGGGCTTGATAGCGTGGATTGGACCGATGTTTATCGACAACTTAATGCATCCCTTGCCTATTCTAAATTTATTGGAATATTATTAGACTTAGTTAATAAAGCGACATATGTAAGTTATAATACTAAGGTATTCACAAAATTAAAACCGTGGATAACTGATGACATTTGTAAGCGCATTAAAAAAAGAGATTTAATTTATAAGAAACTTAATAAGCGTCCTACTGATGATAGATTAAGGGAAACTTTTAAAAGTTTTCGTAATAACTTACACAATGATATACGTAAAATAAAAAGTAATTATTATCTTGGTCTTCTAAAAGACTGCAAGAGGGACTCCAAAATGACATGGAGTATTCTAAAACGGATAACTGGTCAAACTGAGTCAATGAATAATAAAATAAGTTTATTGGTTGATGGTAAATTACATGATGACGCTGGGATAGTGGCTGAGAGGTTCAACACATACTTTTTGTCTGTTGTAGATGATATATCTTGTGAACTAGACCATAAAAATGATTCATATTGTGTTTCATCCGATCTAGAAGCTTGTTTTCGTGGCAGGTGTGAAGCTTCTTCCATGTTTTTAGATTCAATTTCAGAAAGAGATATTGTTTGCGCGATTAACTGTCTAAAAAGTAGGAAATCTCCAGGCATTGATGGAATTAGCTCTACTATGGTAAAACTTACTTATCATAAATTTATCGATATCTTGCTATATGTTTTTAATTTTAGTTTTGGTTCTGGCGTTTTCCCTGACCAACTCAAGGAAGCCGTAGTGATTCCTATTCATAAAAAAGGGTCTACTAACGTATGTAATAATTATAGACCAATATCCCTTGTTTCAACCTTTTCAAAGATACTCGAAAAAATTATGAAACGAAAATTGATGGGTTATTTAAACAAAATTAACTGTTTTAGTAGTAACCAGTATGGATTTAGAGAAGGTATGAGTACAGAAGAAGCTCTTTCAAATTTAATAAGGTGTGTAAATGAAGGCATAAATCGTGGTAAATGTGTGAGTGGTCTTTTCTTGGACATTAAAAAAGCTTTTGATACTGTTGATCATTCAATATTGATCCATAAACTTTCAAATTGCGGTATCAGAGGAGTTGTATTGAGTTGGTTTCAAAGCTATCTTGCTGGAAGAAAACAATGTGTGAGGGTAAATGGTGTTATTAGTAAAATGGGGCAAATCAAGTATGGCGTACCTCAAGGTTCTGTTTTGGGTCCTATATTGTTTCTTATATATATTAATGACCTTTGTAATGCGCGACTAAATGGCAGCTTGACATCATTTGCGGATGATACTGCACTATGTTATGTTGAAGGTACTTGGAGTGATGTCAAAAAGGCCATGAATGATGACCTAAGAGCCATTAGATGGTGGTTTTTAAAAAATCGTATGGTCCTGAGTGTGGAAAAAACTAACTACATAAATTTCATGTTAAAGGGAAGTTATGACTTCACGGAGGATTTAATATATCCTTGCTCAAATTGTACGCGTGAAGGAAGTTTTTGCAAAAATGCATGTTCAGTTGTTAAAGCAAGAAGCTGCATAAAATAGTTGGGTGTATTCCTCGACAGTGAATTAAATTGGAAAGTTCATTTGTCTAAGTTAAAATCTAAATTGGGTAGTATTTTAAGAGTGTTTTATTTTCTTAGAAATATGTGTCCTCCGGATGTTAAGCGCATGATTTATTTTTCACTGGCTCAAAGTAGGATAGAGTATGGTTTGTATAGCTGGGGAGGGACTTACATTAGTAATCTGATTTCTGTAATTAATATTCAGAAACAGTTTGTCCGGATGATCCTAAACAAGAGTAGGTTGGAACATTCAAAACCATTATTCATTTCTTTACAAATATTACCTTTAAGATACTTGTATATTTACAAAGTACTTAAGTTATTTTTTATTAAAAGTGGAAACCTTTTAAGACTTATTTTACGAAAACGTTTTGTTTCCTCGGGCCAAAATTGTTTAATGTACTGCCTGCCCACATCAAATGTGGAAATCCACTTTCATGTTTTTTGCGAAAATTAAGAGATTGGCTCTTTGAACGGGAAGACGTTGAACACTTGTTAAATGTACATAGTTAATAGTTATTATATAGTTAGTTATTATATAGTATAGTGATCTTTAGGTATTATTATTCCTCTTACAATGATCTTACATATGTGTAAATTTGTGTTATTTTGTATTTTTACGTTGTTATTCTCCCTTGTTTAGCAAGAACATATAATGTATATTGTTAATATTTGGGTAGAATGTTCGCCAATATTTTTTTAATTAATTTCTGAAAAAAAACTCTTTTTAAATTATAATTTTGACTTAGGAGCTGTATATATTTGGTTAATTTTTGTCTCACTGCTGTCATATTTATGTTTACGAAAATGTACGAGTGGCTATTCCCAAAGCGGGCTATGCCTTTAGGGGAGCCGGGTGTTTCTTCTTTGTTTTTGTTATTTCTTTTCCAGAGTAATGTGGGTTTTGTATCTTTGAAGTGTATTATATATATATATTTTAAATTCTGTTTTATTTAAGTAAATGTGATTTTACTTTGAGTTAAATAATACAATGTTATTGTAATAAGCTATGTATATTAGTGGTATGTATAGATGTGTAAGTGCAATTGGGAGAAAGTGTTTATTTTTTAGAATATGATACAAGTCAAGGTTCACTTTATGTCTGTTGTTAAATTTATTTTTTGTTTTCTTTCACTGTTTCGTAATGTATAAAATAGCTTAAATAGATGTGTTCATATTTTGTATTATGTATTGCTTCTGGAGGGAGTTAATAAATAATAATTATAAATGTTTATTATTATATATGTATTGCGTCATTCTACTTATTTATTTAGACCAAACCTCTGTGTTTTTAGACACTATGGGAAACTGCTGATTTATTTTTTATCGTATAGTTTTTCTGTTACATGGCTGTTAGTGTTACAACTATATTTATTATAAATGACATTATTAGTCTTCAAAAATAATAATTTCATTACTTTTATTTATTTAACTACAGTGAAATTACATTTTTCGGAAATACGAAATAACGTCAAAATGGTCTTTTACGCATTGAAATAATTTTATAATTTGACGATATTTTGTCAGATGGTCTTTTCTGCATATTTTAAAGTTGACGAAGATCGTCAGATGATCCCAAAAACAAGGTTTTAAGTATTGACATAGCCCATGGCCTAACCTATATTAAGTTTATAATTGATATTATGTTAATATTTTATTGATACAATATTTTGTATTTTTAAATTCATTGTAAAAATTAATACAATTTAATAATCATGACTCGAAATAAAATCCTGGGTTCGCCCTTATGCCTCAATTCATGTAAATCTATTCGACATATTTGTTTTGCTTAATGAGGTACACAATTCAAATTGGTATGGACCCGGTTTGAAGTACACATAATATGTGACGTGTATAAACTTATTGTTTATAGAAGTCAGTGTTTCTGTGGAAACAAGGTGCCACCGCTAGCAGACAGACTGAGTAACAGCGAATGCAACTGGACGTGTGTTGGAGACAAAACAACATTTTGTGGCGCGTGGTGGAAGGTGGCAGTGTATGGAGTGGGGACGTGCAAGAAGGGTACGTATCATTGGACATTTTAGACTTTATAAGGAGGGTATCAAGGCAGCCCTACCTAAATCAAGAAAGAAATATTACATTGTATGAATTGACTAGACGGCACCGGCCCTTGTCGAAGCGAATGCTATGATATTTTCATGGGAATGACAATTGATTAGGGCAGAGATTTCTTATATTTTAAAGTTATAAGATACTAGCTGAATACCCGTGCTTCGCTACAGGGAATTTGTTTGTTGCATCACCATGATTTATAATTAATTGTCATAGTATTCTCTCATTTTCTTTCATCTATTATTATTAAAGTGAATTATAACATTTATATTCAATTACTTTGGTATTTATTGTTCACTGGCCGTAAATTGTCTTCGTCATGGTATGTGTGCTAAATAAATTAAATAAATACAAAATTCTGAAGAGCATCTTTTTTTCAACCGCTAAATCTACAGACTGGTAAATCACAGTCTTAGCTTGATATTTGCAGCGTCTTTAATTGTGAATTCATAGATCGGGTTAGTTTTGATTAGGTTACGTCTTAAATATTTTCTTAAAGTTATTAAGTTCCAAATTTCAGCTCTCTAGCTTTAAGGAAAGAATACAAATTAGTTTTGATTGTTTTTAGGGTTTGTTATTACATTTTCAACCCTTAGCAGCACGTAACGAAATGTACAACTGGTTTACTTTTTATGTGTATCGTGTATGAAATAAATTCTAGTTTTAAGGAATGTATGAATATTAATAATTATTGTTTTTAGGGGTTGTTAACACATTTTCACTCCTAGCAGCAAGTAACAAAATGTAAAAGTCATTTACTTTTCATATCTGTTTTGTAAGAAATATATGTAAACAATTTCAGCTTTAAAGAAAGTAAACAAACAACATATATTGTTTTAGGGGATGTTTCAACCCTTAAAGGTCAAATATTTTAAAATCCTATCTTAGAGCGCCTATAGCGCCTATGAGCAATTTGTGAACCAAATATTTCACGTTCCTTAACGGTATTAAATTAATATTTATAGTTATAGGGGTTGTTACTAAATGTTCACCCCTTAGCAGAATGTGATAAAATGGTAAAACTGCTTTATTTTTTATATGTATCTTCTAAGAAATAAATGTACAAAATTTCAGCTTTCTTGCTTTAAGGAAAGTATAACAAACAATGTTTATTGTTTTATGGGTTGTTTAAACCCTTAAAGGCCAAATATTTTAAAATCCTTTCTTAGTTCGCCTCTAGCCCCTATTGAGCAATATGTGTACCAAATTTCACGTTCCTAGGCGGTATTCAATTAATATTTACAGTTGTAGGAATTGTTACTACATTTTCACCAATTAACAGAACGTTACAAAATGTAAAACTGGTTTACTTTTTATATCTATCGTGTAAGAAATAAACGTAAAACATTTTTGTTTTCTAGCTTTAAAGAAATTATAACATACAATACTTATTTTTTTATTGGTTGTTTCAACCCATAAAGACCAAATATTTTAAAATCATTACTTAGTTTGCCTTTAGGTCCTATGAAAAATATATGTACCAAATTTCACGTTCCTAGGAGATAGAGTTTTTGAGATATATAACAAACAATATTTATTGTTTTAGGGGTTGTTTCAACCCTTACAGACCAAATATCCTTTCTTAGTATGCCTCTTGCCCCTATGACAAATACTTGTACTAAATTTCACGTTTCTAGGAGGTAAGGTTTTTGAGATATATAACAAACAATATTTATTGTTTTAAGGGTTAAAGGCCAAATATTTTACAATGCTTTCTTAGTGCGCCTCTAGTGCCTATGTGTACAAAATTTCAAGTTCCAAGGTGGTAAGGTTTTTGAAATATATAACAAACACTATTTATTGTTTTAGGGGTTGTTTCAACCCTTGCAGGCCAAATATTTTAAAATCCTTTCTTAGTACGCTTCTTGCCCCTATGACAAATACTTGTACTACATTTCACGTTTCTAGAAGGTAAGGATTTTGAGATATATAACAAACAATATTTATTGTTTTAGGGGTTGTTTCAACTCTTGCAGGCCAAATATTTTGAAATCATTTCCCCTGTGGCAAATACATGTACCAAATTTCACATTCCAAAGACGTAAGGATTTTGAGATATATAACAAACAATATTTATTGTTTTAGGGGTTGTTTCATCCCTTACAGGTAAAATATTCTAAAATCCGTTCTTAGTTTGCCTCTAGTGCCTATGAGCAGTATGTGTACCAAATTTCAAGTTCGTAGGTGTTATGGTTTTTGAGATATATAACAAATAATATTTATTGTTTTAGGGGTTGTTTCAACCCTTACAGACCAAATATGTTTAAAGTCTTTCTTAGTACGCCTCTTGCCCTTATGACAAATACTTGTACCAAATTTCACGTTTCTAGGAGGTAAGGTTTTTGAGATATATAACAAACAATATTTATCGTTTTAGGGGTTGTTTCAACCCTTAAAGGCCAAATATTTTAAAATACTGTGTTAGTATGAATCTTGCCAATATGACAAATACTTGTACTAAATTTCACGTTTCTAGGAGGTAAGGTTTTTGAGATATATAACAAACAATATTTATTGTTTTTAGGATTCTTTCAATCCTTTAAGGCCAAATATTTTAAAATGCTTTCTTAGTGCACCTCTAGTGCAATAAGTGTACCAAATTTCAAGTTCCTAGGTGGTAAGGTTTTTGAAATATATAACTAACAATATTTATTGTTTTAGAGGTTGTTTCAACTCTTGCAAGCCAAATATTTTTAAATCATTTCCCCTGTGGCAAATACATGTACCAAATTTCACATTCTTAGGACGTAAAGGTTTTGAGATATATAACAAACAATATTTATTGTTTTAGGGGTTGTTTCAACCCTTACAGACCAGATATGTTTAAATCCTTTCTTAGTACGCCTCTTGCCCCTATGGCCAATACTTGTACTAAATTTCACGTTTCTAGGAGGTAAGGTTTTTGAGATATATAACAAACAATATTTATTGTTTTAGGGGTTGTTTTAACCCTTAAAAGACAAATATTTTAAAATGCTTTCTTAGTGCGCCTCTAGTGCCTATGAGCAATATGTGTACCAAATTTCAAGTTCCTAGGTGGTAAGGTTTTTGAAATATATAACAAACAATATTTATTGTTTTAGGGGTTGTTTCAACCCTTGCAGGCCAAATATTTTAAAATCATTTCGCCTGGGGCAAATACATGTACCAAATTTCACATTCCTAGGACTTATTTTTTTTTTTTGAGATATGTAACAAACAATATTTATTGTTTTAGGGGTTGTTTCTACCCTTACAAGGCTAAATATTTTAAAATCCTTTCATAGTGTGCCTCTAGTGCCTATGATCAGTATGTGTACCAAATTTCAAGTTCCTAGGTGGTATGGTTTTTGAGATATATAATAAAGAATATTTATTGTTTTAGGGGTTGTTTCAACCCTTGCAGGCCAAATATTTTAAATTCATTTCCTAGTTCGCCTCTTTCCCCTGTGGAAAATACATGTACCAAATTTCACATACCTAGGAGGTAAGGTTTTTGAGATATTTAACAAACAATATTTATTGTTTAAGGGTTGTTTCAACCCTTACTGGCCAAATATTTTAAAATCCGTTCTTAATGTGCCTCTAGTGCCTATGAGCAATATGTGTACCAAATTTCAAGTTCCTATGTGGTATGATTTTTGAGAAACTGATCAGTCAAAACTACCCCTAAACCCTCAAAACTACCCCTAAAAATTTGAATATCAAAATGAAATTTCTTTAGTTTTCCTATTTTCATCACAAAGTATACACATGCCAAATTTCATCTCTCTAGTTTCATGGGAAGTGGGAGAATTAGTGATGATGAGTGAGTGAGTGAGGGCTTTGCATTTTATATGTATAGATAGATGACCAAAATAGTATACGGTAAAGCAGTATTTCAAACTAGACAAATAGGCCTGGTATAGAATAAAGCTGGAGTAATTTTAGTAGTGATAGGTGTTTGAATTTTGATATAGTAAACCTGTTTCATTGTTTGTGTTTGCTATTACCTGATCTAAAAAAACCGTTGGTTATGAAGAATAATAATTATTATCTAAATTTTAAAATTTGGTTGCTATGGTAATAAATCTAAATGCTTTCAAGAAACGTATGTGGTTCAGTATTATATGGCCTACCCTAAAATTGTGTTCAGCTTACGCTCCAGATCAGCTGTACCAACAGATGTTACAATTATAATACAGTACCTAAACCAATAGATTGCTTGGTTAAAATTAAGAGCTTGAATAAATAACCAATTCAAATAATTTAAAACTGCATCGCTTCACATCTATTGTTGGCGAATTTCCATAGGAAAGATGAGCTATTACAGTGACTCTTATGGTAAGACCTAAGGTCCGGGAGTGGTCAATTAGTACCGATAATGGTCCCCAGAACTCGTTTTGGATGTCATTAAAATTTGTAGGTATATATGTGTTCGCACTCTATACCTTACTATTTTACTTACGATTTGGTCCAAATTTAAGACACGTATTGGTTTTCTAAGTTGCTCCGACGAGCTTGCTAGCCGGAAGCAATCTAACAGCCGGAAGCTCGTTTTTTGACCGGAAGTAA
>JAGFPH010000652.1:113725-132189 GCA_018207615.1 Philaenus spumarius
ATAAAAACATTTATCAATTTCAAAATTCTTATTTTTAAAACACCAGTTTTTATGTTTCAACTACAAGGGTACTAACAAAACTAGGCCTACTTTGAAACATAATTTAGGAATATTTGCTTTTCCCAAAACTGAAATATTATTATAACAAAGTGTAAAGAATAAATCAAAGAAAAGAACTGTATACATTTCTTTTGTTAGTTCAAAAAAGTGTTTGAATAATCTCTACTTGAATAAGAAAAGTGAGGACAAATGTCTGAACTTCCCATCCTTGCTATACATACAAAGAAGCGCGCGTAAACGGCCTATCTATTGCATGTTAGAAAATCCATTAGGTTCAAAATTCAAACTTGGTTTGAGACCATGAAAACACAGACTTTCTCACGGTCCTACACAACAAACCTGTCTAGTAACCCATATTTGTTTCAAACAAAATGTTAGTTTGAATCATTCTCTACACAAAGGTAGCAAAATATTTCTAAAAATAGAATGACATCACCCGTCTTTCACGTGTTATAAATAAGGCTGTTTATTGGTAGGAAAAGTAACCAATGCAAGGGTCTACAAAACGCCCCCATATCTATAGATATATTTGACGGAATTTTGATTGGCAGGCCACTTTATTTAGAGGGAATTGTAACAGATCCAATGGTATGTAAATTTAACTCAGAAAAAGAACTAGGCGAGCTGTAGACAGAGAGGAAAGATGCCTTATTTCGTTAAGTTTTGGGACTAAATCCGCGCGTCAATTGAGTTGTATAAAACTAATAAACTGCAACGGTGATTACGTATATAAATAGGCGTTTTAGAAAAAACTTATAAAAACAAAAATTAAAGTTTAAATCATTTCCTTTCAAACGGTTTTTGATTTATTGCGATTGGATGATTTTTAGTAGGTGAAATATTCAATACAAGTTGAGTTGTCACAGACGGCTCAATTCACTACGGCAGGGCGTTGATACCACTTAATTTGAGTGGTCTGACAGTTAGAGGGTTAACCGAGTACATTACATTTTTCAAAATCAGTTTTCAAGTAAAGTTTCACCTTTTCATATTAATAAAATAATATCTCTTTCGGTCAAAATTCAACCAATGTTGGTTGTTAAGTAACGAAATTCTACTTTTTTCCTCAAAATCGATTGGAATTCATTACAAGTATGTAAATTCTTAATTCGTATCTTGCCTCTAAGAGGAAAAGAGTGGGAAAGGGCAAAGAGGAAGATTGATAGAATTAATGATAAATATTTAGTAAACATGTAAAATATCTTAGAAGTAAACAATTCAACTATTAAACGGTAAAATAATTGAACAAATAAATACAGATAAGTGATAATTCAATTTGAAAGAAATGGAATCAACGCTAAGTTGTTTGGATAATTTAAAGCAAAAATATTTTCTTGTGAAGGGAAGGCAAAGGGTAGTTCATACAGCCGTGAATGTGATCAAAATGATTTAATTTAATTGTTTCATGCATTTTGTATGGAAAAATATAAACCAATGACCTACAAAAATATATTTTTACTAGGGGAGACCCCTGCGTGCTCCGCACGCCAACCCCCAATGGAACCTTCTAAAAACAAATTTTATGTTGTATTTATAATAAAGTTATATGATTAAATGAAGATAATAAATAATGATAAATGTTCAAATCAAATTATTTCTTATATTTCATAACAGCAGTTATAATAATGGTTAAAAGAACCAGCAAGGCTCAGGTCTACACTTTAAAACCCTCACCTAAAATCTAGAAATACAAAAATAATTGCTTCAAATTTTGAAATCAGCTGTTAATGGAAATATTGGAACAAACAGCTATAATATTATCTGTTCTTTTATTCAATTTATTGTTATGGTAATAAATGTAAATACATGTGTTGGTTTATCATTCTAGGCCTAACCTAAGAATTTTTTCCGACTAAATTTACAAATATTGGAATAAAAAAAGTTTTTATCGAAATGAATTATAGCCTATATTACTCAGGTAACGTGTAGCTTTTTATCAGTAAAACTATTTTTTCAATCGGTTCAGTAGTGCCAGAGATTACCCCCTACATACAAACAAACAAACAAACTTTACCTCTTTATGATATTAGTATATTAGTTAATAGAACAGCCATACAACCTTCCAAAAATCACACTTATAAGGTTTCTCTATTTGTGTGTCAACGTGTATCTTTTATAGGTTAATAAGTAGCAGATTTTATTAAAAAGTATAATTAAAATATTTATATATAAATGGTTATAAATACCTTGTTTGTCAAACAATCCTTATTTTTTGTGCGACATGTTTCGTTACACAGACGGAATTATCAAGCTACACTTTACAAACACAAGACACTAACATTAACAACATTTATCAACACTATAAAACACTAAAAAAGAAGAAGTTATTCTTGTACATTTGTACACATTATGTGAATTAAATCTGTCTTTAAGCAGCCACATGTTACACCAGCTGTATTTATAACCATTTATATATAAACTAGGGGCTCGGCCCCTGGACGCTTCGCGTCCCAACCCCACCTCGGCCTTCGGCCTCAATGGCTGCTTCGCTTCGCTCGCAGTTGGAAAATTCGCTAAAGAATCTCTTTAATCTTTGGCTCGTTTGTACATAGGTGACCGAGCATAAATCAGCTGTTTTATTTGGCAGGGGACTCAAACTCATTAAACATTATCTCCATAAGATTAACATGGAAAATTTGAAGGATTGTGTGCCGGAGCTCCTTCTCGGGTGAATAGCGGCTGAACGGATGATTGGATCTTAAATTTGATGCAAAATCGTTAGTTTGAAATTAAATTTTCTACAACTTTTGTATTTAACATTTTTTTATATCTCTTACCATTTTCTTGCTAAATGCGCTCAAAGTGGGAAAATGAAGAAATTCAAAAAAATCGAAAAAATCGTTCCCGCCCAAAAGGTGCTTTCAAAATTAAAAAAATTTAAATTCTGACAATTTTCCCAAAAGTTTCTCGTCGAGAGCTTTAATTCAAGTATAAGGTTGAGGGGGGTCCGATTACGGGAAGTGCCTAATAATTAATGTCAATGAATCAGTGTTACCGTCTAGCTTTATATAAGTAGATGTGCTCAAAGTGGAAAAATGAAGAAATTGAAAAAATCTAAAAAATCATTCCAGCCCAAAAGGTGTTTCCAAAATTACCAAACGTTAAATTCTGGCAATTTTCCCAAGAGTTTCTTGTCAAGAGCTTTAATTCAAGTATAATGTTGAGGGGGGTCCGATTACAGGAAGTGCCTAATAATTAATTTCAGTGAATCAGTGAAATTGTCTAGCTTTAAGAACGTTTGGCGGAACCTCCCTTTTCGGATAAATAGTGGCTAAATGGATGATTGGATCTTGATTCTGACGGAAAATCTCTTCTTTGAAATTAAATTTTTTACAACTTTTGTATTTAACATTTTTTGCTATCTCTTACCGTTTTCTTGCTAAATGCGCTCAAAGTGGGAAAATGAAGAAATTTAAAAAATAAAAAAAATCGTTCACACCCAAAAGGTGCTTTCAAAATTAAAAAATGTTAAATTCTGGCAATTTACCCAAAAGTTTCTCGTCGATAGCTTTAATTCAAGTATGAGGTCGAGGGGGGTACGATTACGGGAAGTGCCTAGTAATTAATGTCAATGAATCAGTGTTACCGTCTAGCTTTATATAAGTAGATATAACAATCCAATAGGCTACAATGAATTCTATAAAATATTTACTTTGACTCTCATATTATTTTACAGAACAGCTGTTTTATGTTTTTAATTTATTTATTTAATACCAAATGTTTTAATGTAAACTGCAGAACAGCTGTTTTATGTTTTTAATTTATTTATTTATTTAATACCAAATGTTTTAATGTAAACTGCAGAACAGCTGTTTTATTTTTTTAATTTATTTATTTAATACCAAATGTTTTAATGTAAACTGCAGAACAGCTGTTGTATGTTTTTAAATTCTCATGTTTTTAAATTGTTATGGGGATTTTTCGTTTTTCGGGGATCTCAAAAACCCCTTAGTTTTTAATTTTAGAAAAATCTTATATTTTTCCCTCGTTCCTTGCATCGATACCTTTGATTTGACACCCCTCCCATCATCCTCCGATTTACCAAATTCACACAATCTTGAATCTAAAATTTTGCTTACAGAATTATATATAAGGATATTTATTGCCATAACAACCAACTGCATAAAATAACAGATAAAACAGCTGATTCGGATAACCAGCTTAGCAACACAATTTTAGGTTAGGCCTAATTTATTTGGTTTTAATTGTCTTAACGGTAATTTATACATTTCATAATGTTATTTCTCTGCACATCTATGGCACAGTACCTTTTGAATGATATAAACTTCATTCTTTTCTTTTTATAATAAAAACTAAAAAAGGTACTAGCCTACAAAGTTTGATGTTCACGTATTAATATAAAGATAAAAATACAAGTAAAGTTTGAATGGTGAGCATTTTACCCAAGTTGGAGAAACTCTTAACTAAATAGTCAAAAGACTATTGTACATAAGTATTAAAACATCTAATATTTCCGGTTTTAGCACAATGAATGTTGTGCCTTGCCGATAACCTCGCTACAAGGTGGTAGGTGTTACAAGGTGATGGATTAGTAAGGTGTTGGATGTACTTTTATTTAAGATTAAATGAATTTGTACAGGTTTGTTTAAAAACGGCATTTCAATAAGCGGGACAGCAAACAGTCAATTTTCATTAATTGGAGTAGGATCACCTTTAAAGTTCACCAGGGATGTAGCAGCTGATGTGAACTGTACGAGGAACTGTACAAGAGATATGGTTAATTGTTTGAAACAAGTTAAAGCTGAAGATCTCGAGAGACAATTTGTGATCCGTACGGTGAGTCTTGAATATGTTTCAGATAAATGAAATAAGTAGGTAGCCTACGACTATTTATATTATTAGCGAATTTTCATAGGAAAGATGAGCTATTGCAGTGACTCTTAAATATATTTTTATTATATATGTGTTCGCACTCTAATTTTTACGTTTGATTTGGTACACACTGGTATGGCTAATTAGCCTACCGCAAGGCGCTAATTAGGGAAATTAATTTTAAAAAAATTAAAATTTTTTAAGTACTTAAAATTAAGCAAAAATGGGTTAAAGTCAGTAAAAGTAAGATCATATTAAAAATAAATAAAAGTATTTAAATGGAAATAAGTGTTTTCAAAGTTAGAAAGCAGATAAAGTATAAACTGTACTAATTTATTTGACAAGTCTGAACAAGAAAATTCATGTCCAGACCACAGAGCTTGGTCTGATTGATCTGTTGCTATGCCCCATAAGAACAATGTTAAATTTAAAAAATATGAAAGTAGTTATTTAATTATTCTTTGATCATTAGAAAGAGGAGAAAGAGTTCATTAATAAACAGTTAAAATAAAATTAATAGCACAATTAGTCTGTAGCCGGATCCACACTGAGCAAATGTTCGACAAACAAGTTTGTTTTCATGGTTTTGTAACAAACTTTTAAACAGTTTGTCAAAAACATTGTTTGACAAACAAAAAGTCGATGTTTTGACAAATTTTTTTGTGTTTGCTTATATTCTGCCAAAAGTACATACAGTAAAACCTCTTATATCCGGATCAATGTGGCGCCGGGAGATCCGGATATCAAAAAATCCGGATTTGAGAGAGGTTTTTTTTAATATGGGTAAATTGGTTGAAATGAACAACAAATCGTACATTATACATTTTTATTGTAAACATGCTAAAAAAGAGTACAAACATTTTCAAACAATCATTGTATTTAAGTAAAAAAACTAACGGACGAATTTATGTGCATTAAAGTTCAGAAAAAGTACACAACTTAGGCCTATTATTATTATTCAAGTTAATACAATTACGTAATGTACATTAACCCTCCCAGTGGCAGACTGCCCAAAGTGACGTTCTCTCAGGCGCAAGATGCAGCCATTTCGACAATTAGCGAGAATTTGCATACATTTGTATTTTCGATTAATTAATTCACTTAAAATCATCCAATCGTAATAACAGCGGCACCATTGGAAAGGAAATGGATTAAACTTTAATTTTTGTATTTAAAACTTTTTTGTAAAATGTATATTTCCATACGTAAATATCGTTTTAAAATATGCACATCGGTCTACAGCTATTTCCGTGCGCGAATCTGCATACAATTGTACTGTTATTTCCCACTTCTTCAACGTTCAAGACTATCTACACAAATATTTCTTCGGCTATTATAAAGATACCATTGGATTCGTTAAGATTTTATCTTTCTGTTGGTGCCTTCTAATCAGATGTCACTATAAAAATAGTCTTTTTCCAAGAATTACTGCAAACCCTTGCGATTGGACAGTTTTTCAACCAATGAAACAGCCCATTTGTCAAGTGATTTTACGCTTACCATATCAAATGTTTTGACAGATTTCTTTACACCATTTTGTACAGCAAAGTCTGAATTTTGTAACGGTGGGAATTAATCCAGAACTAACTGGTTTTTTGTCTGTCTAGACGACAATTATTGAAATGTACATAATAATTACGTTCTAGTGAGAAAGTGTAGCGCGTGGGTTCCCACGTTATTCAAGTGTCCCATTCTCACCGCTGTTATAGGCGGCCGAATTTCCATTAGATTGATGTCATTTTGTTATTCAAATAATGATAACTCAAACACTTTTGTGAACTAAGGAAAGACAAGTATACCGTTCTTTTCTTTGATTTATCCTCTAGGCCCTACACTTTGTTATAATAATATTTCATTTTTGGGCAAAGCATATATTAGTAAATGACGTTACAATCTAGGCCTAGGTTTGTTACCAGTCGTGTACTTGGAACATAAAAACTGTTTTTTCAAAATAAAAAATTTGAAATTGATAAATGTTTTTATACAGTTCTATTTAGAACTAAATTACAAAACTTTTTTACACTTATGAAAAAAATTACAAAAATGTTTTACTATTTTTTATGTAGGTATAAAGTTGTTTTTTTCCCTTCCGTTACTAAACATTTTTTTGCTTTCTAAGCTAATAACTTTTACAATTTCAAAAGAAACTAATTTTTAGTGGCATATTTGAATTCTTTGAAGTTTCTTCTACAAAAAGCTATGGAATACTTTTGGATTGGGGTTCATTTACTATTTTTGGCGAATTTTTAAAAATATGCTTGCAAAACGCTAAAAACAGGCTTTTCAATTTTAGCTTTAACCATGCCACTTGGAGGGTTAAAAATGGGGAAATAAGTAAAAAGTTGGACTTAAAGTAAAATTTAAGTTTTATTTGCACTCACGTCATTTATTTTTTTGTAAAAAACGATGTAATTGAGGCATGCTTAGATCGCTCAACCCGCTTTTTTGACGAAATATCTCTCCATCTGCGAAAAAGCAAGAGATCAGCCGCTGTAGCTTCTTCTTGTTGTTCAACGTAGTCGATCAGATGTTCAAACGCCTGGAATGCTTCACTATGCGTCATCGTTTGTTTTGGCTCTTCATCTTCAACAGGTGCTGGCTCTGTGTCCACTAAGTCGATAATATCACTGTCAGTAAATTCATGAACTTCATCTTCATTCATCCACTCATTTACTTCATCACTGTTTATTTTGTCACAACCGGGAACGATTTCTTCGTTTGTTTCATTATCTTGTTTTTCTGTTTCTGGCTCTGCATCATTCCACCGATCACTTGCTTTGTGGTCCAATTGCTTTCTCCAGGATTTTACCAGTGTTGTTGGCTGGATGTCATCCCATGCAATAGAAACCCACAAGGCAATATCTAGCATGTCCACGTCTTTAAGGCACTCGGTAACACTCTTGCCTACGTCCATACCCACAATTATCACTGACAGTAACTTACGGCGGTATAACCGTTTGACTGTTTCGAGGACGCCTTGATCCATATTGGTTGACACAGTGAAGTTACATTGGGAGGCAAAAACACACACTTTATTTCACCACTTCTCAATTCATCGGCAGAGGGATGTGAAGGGGCGTTGTCAAACAACAAAATTTCCTTCTTTGGCAAGTTGTTTTTTTCTGAATATTTTTCGACGGATGGGACAAACTGATGGTTAAACCATTCCTTAAAAATTGCTGAGTTCATCCAGACACTTTTTTGCCCTTTGTACCACACTGGTAAAGTTAAGTGGTCCTTAAAGTTTTTGAATGCCCTGGGTTTCTGCGATTTTCCTATCAGGCACAGTTTTACTTTATTTTCCCCCGTGACATTGCTGCAGGCTAATACTGTCACTCTTTCTTTTTTCTTTTTATAGCCTGGCGCACTAATTTCTTCCTTGGAGGCTAGAGTGCAGCATTTTAAAATTCAAACCACTTTCGTCGCAATTGTACAGCTGGTCCCCGCTAATTCCTTCTTCATCAAGCAGGTTATGTAAAAAAACTTTAAATTCTTCCACGTCTTTTTCATTCGCTGAAAGTTTTTCCCCACTTATTTGTCGAAAATTTGCTCAGTGTGGACTCGGCTTAAAAGTTGTGAGACAAAACTTAAGATAGAAAAAGAAAAATTTTGAAGTTTTAAAAGTTAATAAAAAACTAAATAGACTTAAATGTTAAGGAAAAGGAATCAATAATAGTTAAAAATTCACATTAATTAATTCTTGAGCCTCTCTATCGCAATTTCACAAATTTCCCCCCAACGCCCACGATGCACCAGGGGAATTTTGCATGGTCAGAAATGAGATCAGCGCCCCCAAAATCCCCTGTGTACCGATTTTCGCTGCTTTTCATCCATTTTTAGAGGTTTCAAAAAAATTATGCACCCGCGATGCATTTTCGCTTTCTCCCAAAACTGATGGTCAAATGTAGACTTTTTTCCTGGTATTTCTATGAACACGATGCAGAAAACTACATCCAAATCGGAGCTGCAGGCAAAATTTAATTTATTCAGGTCGAAATCGTACTAGTTTGCCTGGTCTAAAACTTAAATTACCATGAAAGTACTTGTTTCAAATCCAGCGAAGCGGGTTTAACTGGAACTAAATAATTGTAAAAAAAAAATTCTTTATATTTCATATCAACTACGTACACTGTAGTTAAATGTTTCTGTACAAAAATTGTCTTTTTTCTACTAAAAAAAACATCTATTAACAAATAAAATCTATATATTTGTTTTCTCTTTGTGAAAAAGTGTTTTAAAGTTCTGCTTGTGATACTCTCCAGCTTTCACAATTAGAAGTAAAGGTGCAATTACTGCCTGTGATTGAAGAAAAGGATGTGGTCGGAGCATTTATGACCAGAACATCTCTTGTAACAAAAAGTAACTATCCATGGATTACCGGATTCACTGCCAAAGATGTAGCCTATAAATATGCTGGTGAGTTAACAAATCAAGGTACCAACGTAACAGGTTCAAATTAAAACTAAAGTAGGCCTATACAAATATTATATATTGGCTATTAGTGAATTCACATAGGAAAGATGAACTACCGCAATGACTCTTATGGTGAGACCTAAGGTCACGAGTGATCGATGAACACTGATTTTGGGGTGTCATTAAAAATTGGTGTATATATTATTATGTTTTCATACTCTAACAGCTGATTTGGTCGCACATGGTTTTCTAGGTCGCTCAGACGAGTCAACTGACGAAAGGTATCCTTTTCTCCAGTGAAAAATCATTTTTGTAAATAATAAACCAGTTTTCACATCAGTTTCACTCATGAAAATCACTTGAGACTGCTTTATGATTCTTACACCATTCAAAATTGTTTATTTTAATATGTAGAGAATTTAATTAATAATAAGATAAAAACTCATTGGCCAGTCAAATCATTGGTAATTTTTTAATATTTTGAAAATCAATAAATATTGGTAAATTTAACATAATATACTATCTCAATATAAAACAATTACTTGATAATGCACAATATGGTAAGCCTATAATTATATAAACCCTTATGTATAAATGGACAATATACTAGGTTGTAAGGATAACGAAAATAACAAAAGTACAGTTTTGTACAGAAAATCATGAAATTTAGCACACAATTTCAAATCCTCGTAACTACTAACCTGTTGAATATCATTTTTTTTTATTATATATATACTTTTGAAGGAAATAATATTTTCTACAACTTTCATTTCATTTGATATTTCTATAAAAACAAAGGATAAGGAGTTAAAAATTCAAAATTGACAAAAAAACATCAGAGTGTTGATTAGGATAGAAGCACTTGTTTGCACAAATGTTTTATGTAATATAAGGTAGGAATAATAGTTATGTACAAAATAGATTGGATCATATGTTTCAGCGTACTGTAAAACACCATTAGGACTTAAAAAAACATTGGCACGGTTGGACACAGAATTTACATCAGGTCGTGGAGCGATGAGTCTCCTTATTGATGATACATCATCTCGTCCAAACGTGGAAGCTGCCAAGATAAAGCGGTTTTACTTTCAAAATAAAACAATTTCAACTGAAACCAAAAATGAATTCATTGATGTAAGTTTTACAACTGACTTTCTAGTTGGTAGTTTTTATGCAATTTAAACATTAGTTAAATGTACGCCAAATATATAGTACTAGAGTCTTCGACTCTGCTCGCTTCGCTTCGGCAAAGCCAATGCAGAGACATTATTGTATAATCTGATGTTTTGACAAAATGACGATTGAGCGGTGACCTAATACACAGCTAACGTAGACACGACCAACCCCAATAATTCAAATTACGGCATGCGTTGTGATTTCATGCGCTGTTTGAATTGAATTATAATACAGTAAGCATTTTTTGTTTATTTTTGTTGGTTGTTTCCTTTTAGTTTGTCAACCTGAAAAAACTGTTGGTTGTGAAGAATGATGACGGTGTGATCTGATTCTAAATTTGCTAAGTTGTTTGCTATGGTAATAGATGTAAGCAAACATGTGTTGCTAAGCTTTTACATTTTAAAATAAAATTTGTGCAAAATCCTTTCTTAATGTGCGTCTATGCCCTACAAGAATATGCCTACAAATTTTCATGTTGTATCTTAAGTAGTTTTTGCTCTATGTTGATTCTATGTCAGTCAGTCAGTCAGGACAAAGCCACCCATGTAGTTATTGTTATTTTATACGTTTGTCTTTCGATCTATGAGAAATTGAGAAAAGGATGATTAGTTGGAAGTAACGCCAGAGTCAAGTTCACTCCAGGGCTTTCCAAATCCACTCTAACTTAATATTTTGAATTTAACATAATTCATTGTATTATTGTTTACTTACAGATGTATACCCACATATACATAGGCAGTCCTATGATCCATGATGTTTTCAATAATTTGGGGAAAACTTTTGTATACTTATTTGATCATCTAGGAGAGTATACAATGATCTATCCAGATGGATTACCAAAAAACGATAGTATTGGTAAGTATACTTATATCCAGTCTATGAAAGCCAATTAATTTCCTTTATTTTGCATTTTTCATGAGGTGCTCAACAATACAGGCCAGTAAGGAGTAGGCCGTCTATCCTCATTGCCTAGAATGTGTTAGAACTAAATGGAAGTCCATTGTCAATGGCAGCCTTTATACTTACATTCTTTCCCACGCGCTTGGATCGCAAAGGATAGTGCGAGTAAAACTGTCTAAGTAATCGTGCGAGAAAGATTCGAAAGCCATAAAGTGAGAACACGCTTTCCCAGAAGAAAGCGTTTTCAATTGATGGCTTGATGGAAAGAAAACATGTGTAAAGAGGAATCCTGCTCGCAATCCCCGGAGCTTGGAGTGGTCGTCAGACGTTTTGGGTGATGTGCAAAGTTTTGTGCTGCTTTTGCACGCGGTGAAAACCAACCAGTTGTATTATTTGTTCATTAATTTTTATTATGGAACTTCAAAGAAGTCATAACGTCACACTGGCAAGTGTTGGAATAATGGCAACTGTAAATGGACTGATTAAAAAAAAAAGAAAAAAGAGGGTTTGGGTGAAAGAGTACAGACGCCATTTTGGTCATTTACCGTTGATAGATGAGATACGAGAAAATCACCT
This sequence comes from Philaenus spumarius, assembly GCA_018207615.1. Classification (NCBI taxonomy): domain Eukaryota; kingdom Metazoa; phylum Arthropoda; class Insecta; order Hemiptera; family Aphrophoridae; genus Philaenus; species Philaenus spumarius. Next base: position 125,684 of record JAGFPH010000652.1, read on the forward strand.
GGAAGATTTTATTAATACCTTGAAAATGAGCCCTTTGTCTTTTGAACGGTTACTTCAAAAATTAAGACCAAGAATCAGAAAACCAGATACCCACCTGAGTGACCCGAGGACATTGTATCCGTGCAAATGGACGTTAACCATTTTTGGCCACTGGGCGATCTTACGAAGATTTGAGTGTGGGAATGCTCGTATCGACTTTAGACTTAGAAAGAAAACTCTAGGGCTTTTGTTTATTTATTCACTTTTATTACTTAAACCTGTATGTTTTCTAAACTTATAAAGAGGATAAGATTTGGCCTTTCATATTGTAACAACATATTTTTAGTTTACGTCTATTTTAAAAGTTTGTATAGCTGTGCAAAATAAATACATGTATGAATACGGTACAAATAAATATGGTACATTTTTTATTGTGTAAGGAAAAAAATTCAATCTTGGTACTAAATGCCAATTACATAACAAATGAACGGGGGAACATCTACCGGATGTGTATTGTGATTGTGGATCCATATTTATTTATAAAATATTTATGTACTGTAAAAAATACCGAAAATAGGCTGTATACTTTCCCGCTAATTTTACTGAGTAGTTCTATGATTATTGAATGTTTTTGTCATATTATTTCTGTTATTACACTAAAGTGAGACACATTTTGTGTAAGTGTTTAGTGAGTTCAGAGCTGTGAATCTTGTTTCTTACAATAATAGCAATGAGTGATCCTCTAAGAAGGGACTCCAAAAAAAAACGCAAATACATATTTTAAATGTTAATATTTTTTGTTTAAATTTTCGGGAGTTATTCTCAATAAAATATGGAATAACACAATACATAAGGTTAGAGGAAAAATATTTTTTTTACATAGTTATTAGGCTCTAAACTTAAAAATTGTATACAAATATTTGTTTTCCTTTACTTTTTCAGTTATAGTACACATGTAAAAGTGGAATTAATACAATTTTTTGTAAATTTAGTTGTAGTACTTTTAATTCCAAACAAAACGGGCCTAAGCTGCAATGGTTTATGTAAATGTTCGTCAAAATACCGAAAATAGGCTTGGCGGTATTAGACAATCCCACACGACAGTGGCTTGGTGCTCAATGCAATGTCTCGCTTAGTCGACCTTGGCGGTATTCGGAGCGTCCTAGTAGAAACGGCATGGCGGTCAAAAGGTTAAACACCCTTAGAAAAAAATACAAATCATTTATTAAAGAGAAAAACCCCGCCCTGAAATAGTAAAAAAAACCTCCCTTTTACTTTAACTTAATACAATTCAAAAATACATTTATTTTATAAAAGAAAAAATAAATATTATATTATTAAAAAAATGTTAATTTTGTTTACAGTTGTTTGATAACAAGATATGTATATACACTGTTATAACATTGTTTGAGAAAATGTATATATTGTAACATTATCCTATAAAAGTATGCATATATTTTATAAATTTGTTGGCCAACGTTGATTTGTAATAAATAAATATAAATTGGAAAAGTGAGAAAGAACAAACAAAAATAGGCTAGATTTTAAAATGATGATTTACACATGAGACGTATCTGCAGGTATATATATATTTAATTAATTTTTGAAATAAACCCTTTGGTCCACCCTTTTAATATTTTAAAGGTAACAATATTTGCTTATATTCATTAATATAAATACAGTCACAATAAATAAGGAATCAAATAAATTTCATCTAATAAAATAAATATATAATTATATAAACATAAATAAATCCGAAGTATAAATAAATTCACTAAAAATGTTCCAAATCCATAGATTTCTGCATATTCCTTATTTAGTTTAATTGTATCTATTGTAAATGGTTTTGATAATGATATTTTGATGTTCCCTGGATCTAGGCACTGTATTGTATTCGTGGTGAATATAGAGGTTACTTTTTCCTGTCCATATCTGGGACCTGGGACCAGTTTACCAACTGTTGGGACAGAATAACACATGAAAATTTAGAAGAGCACATGTGCATAACGCAAGGCTTTAAATGTGCTGCAAGTTTTATTTTGCGTGATTCTACAAGACACGAATTTATATGTTCTAGTTTGCAACGGCTATATCAGATACCTTTTTTGAATTTGGTAAACATCTGTCACTAAATAAACTGTTGAGAAATCATTAAACAGAACTGTTGAAATTAATACGCAGCAATTAATTGATCTTAATTAAAAACTCTGATTGCTTGACATTAAAGCTTAACCTGTTATGTGACTTTAAAAATGAAATATAGGCTCACTGAATTTAACTAAAAATAAACTCTACTTTTACAATATTTACTGAAATTACTTTAGACATATTTATAACTAGGACAACAGAATATTTGCATACATAATTACACATGGAAATTATGGTAACCAAAAGCATCTAGCGTGTAACATTAACAAAGAAAGATTTCATTACCTGGATTTTGATGTACGTACGCTTCAAATTTAAAACATATCAAAACTTTAACACATTTCACTACTATACTTTAGAATTTGCACCAGACATGTCAAGTAGGCCTGTATAGATGCACGAAAAAGGGTTTTGAAAAATTTTGAAAAACAACCCCCTTTTTGGCCACAAAACCTCCAAAAAATTAGTTATTATTTTTTTATAAAAAAACGGCTCTAACGATTTTGATAATATTTGGCTTATATGTAGCCTTTAATATGCCCTACCATATGCAAAAAACCGCATCTTTCTAAAAATTCTCGTTTAGCTAATAATAATAATAATAATAATAATAATAGATTTTTGGGGTTTTTTTGGCGAAATGGCGAAAACTATTCGATCGATTTCAAACAAATTTTGCACCAGACATGTCAAGTAGGCTTATATAGATGCACGTAAAACGGGTTTAAAAAATTTGGAAAAACAACCCCCTTTTTTGCAAAAACCCCCAAAAGTCAGTTATTATTTTTGTATAAAAAAACCGCTTTAACGATTTTGATAAAATTTGGCTTATTTGTAGCCTTTAATGTGCCCTACCAAATGCAAAAAACCGCATCTTTCTCAAAATTCTCGTTTAGCTAAAAATAATAATAATAACTGATTTTTGGGGGTTTTTTGGAGAAATGGCGACAACTATTCGATCGATTTCAAACAAATTTGCACCAGACATTTCAAGTAGGCATGTATAGATGAACGAAAAATGGTTTTGAAAAATTTTGAAAAACAACTCCCTTTTTGGCCAAAAAACCTCCAAAAAATCAGTTATTTTTTTATAAAAAAATGGCTATAACGATTTTGATCAAATTTGGCTTATTTGTAGCCTTTAATGTGCCCTACCATATGCAAAAAACCGCATCTTTCTAAAAATTCTCGTTTAGCTAATAATAATAATAATAATAACAGATTATTGGGGGTTTTTTTGCCATAAAGGGGGTTGTTTTTCAAAAATTTTCAAAACCTTTTTTCGTGCATCTATAAAGACCTAATTGACGTGTTTGGTGCAAATTTGTTCGAAATCGATCGAATAGTTTTCTCTCTAGATAATAATAATAATATTTATTAGTTAATCTCCAACTTTAATAAAAAATACCTCTCCTACCCCACCCTACAAGTCACAGTGAATCTGTTTAATAATTTAAATATGTTTGTGAGAAAGTATGTGCCAGTTCCTGGTACCTTTTATTATATATAGAGATGCAGGGCTAACGTAAGGTTTAAGTTCCTATCCTTGCCACCATTGTAAAGTCTTAACATCAAATGGTTATAAAAACCTGTTCTTTAATTTTCAGTGACCCTATACAAAAACCTAACAACTAGAAAGATGAATCATTTGTTGAACATGTGTTTTAACAAAATACCTGCTCTAATGATAATCAAATACAGTAGAGTCCTGCTAATCCGAAAATCCGTCTATTCCGAACAGAGTTCAGAAAAAATACATATTTTTTTAACTTAAAAAACAGGAGAAATCAAAAAGACGTTTACGGTAATTTGGTAGCACTTTCACCACTGTCCAATCTTTTTAAGACTTCAAATTTTTCTTTTAAAGTACACGAAGCATGACTTCGTTTAACGAACAAATAAAAAAGGCACAGTGACTCGGTAAAGTAACTCACGGAACAAAGATTTACAATAAATTTGCAATAAGCGCACCAGTTTATCAAACTCCCCTAGAGTAAACACTGAACTAGATACGACTAGACTAGTGCTCAGTGCAGTGATTCATATATATGTTTGAAACGCGGGAGGGAGAGAGGTAGGTATGAGTCATCGAAGGAAATGCATTTCCTTTCCGTCTTTCACTGAACCTGTTCATAAGCCGATCAAAGCTGTATAGAGCTGACATTAGCAGATGTCCCCGCACATTATTTACCCATTAACATGTCAATACGTTGATATTATTTATGAAATCCGCCTATTCTGAATTCCCGCTAATCCGAACAGAGTTCGGTCCCAATTAGTTCAGATTAGCTGGACTCCACTGGATTTTAATTTAGACTTCTAACTTTGGCGTCTGTCCCATAGAATCATTGTAGATTTGTTGTTTACAGTTATGGTTGTTCAAATACGTTCAAGTAAGGGTGTGTGGGTTCAGGGCGAGACCCAGATGAAAAAAAATTTGGGACAGTTTCTGGGCGGGGAGAATACAAAACAAAATTCAGGCACTGTTCGGGATTTAGGACATTTTTCGTACTAGAATGTAGGTAGGTACTTTATACTGAGAATGGGAGCAATAGGTATTTTCTTATTGAATTCGAACACAAGCTCACTGCATTTTGATTTGACATTTATTTTTAAATAGGAACTAAATATTTAAATGATTTTGCTGTAGTTATTATTTATTAAGTATGTACCTATTGATTTTTAATTTGTCTACATTATAATTTAAGGGTCGGCTCTAGCTGTCGGCCATGTTGGTTGACACTCCATAAGACCCAATGTTAAATTAAAATCCAAATTTTTCCTTTATTTTTGATCGGATAGTTATGAACGATATGTCATTTTAAAGCTATGGCCAATATGCATGCAAATGGCTTTTCCAAAACTAAGAAAAACATTTTCTTTAATATTTATTAACAATTTAAAACATTGATTTTTAATATTTTTTTATGTTGTCACTATTAATTATAGCGAAAAACTACCAAGCCATTCGCATAAAGAATTTCGTCCCCAAGAGTTTGGTATTTTTTTTCAAAACGCTATTTGAACAATTGCGGGTTTTAAATGGATTTAGGCTGAGCAATGTCCGTGTAACCTACTGCCGCTATAGGGTGACTTTAAATATTTTTTTACGTTGTAACTATTAATTATAGCAAAAAATTACCCAGCCATTCGGATGAAGAATTTTGTCCCCAAGAGTTTGGTATTTTTTTAAATAACGCTATTTGAACAATTGCGGATATTAAATGGATTTAGGATGAGCAATATCCGCGTAACCTACCGCCGCTACGCTGGAGTCGCAGGTTGCTTTCTGTTTTACTAGAGCCGACTCTTAAATGTATAGATATCCTTTGACACCTTGATATTTGACATAGAAGACTGTTAAAATGGCGATTTCAACTAGACATAATAATATAAATTAATTAACTAGTTACAATACCTCAAGTCTGAAGCCAGGGGAAGGTTAGGGGGTCAAAACCCCCCCTAAATCCCGAAATTTAGTAGTAAAAATTAATGCTAGGTTTAAAAAGTGCAAATTAAATTATAAAATAGACAACACAACAGAGGATCCAGCAACATATTTTACATCATTGTGCATTGCATGCATACTGATATTTAGATTTACTTGATTAAACTACAACGTACAATACACATGGATGCAGTAGGTTACAGCCTTACTCTCTTGTGAGCTTGATCTGATCTATTAAATAAGAAAACTATGAAGGTTCAACAAAAATACTTAACTCTAACAAAACTCGCAATGCATTGTGTATTGAAAATACTCCCAATATGGGGTTGGCGTGCAATGCACTGTGCGTCGGCCGCTTGTCATAGTGTTCAGTGTCAAGCTCACATGTGTGTCCTTAGCAGTGAATGTGTTAAAAGGGTTTAGATTCAAAACCCCTATCCTGATGAGACCCCCCCCGAAAAGTTTTCCTGGCTACGACCTTGCAATACCTGCTTTCTTGTCGGCTTATTCAGTGTAATGACAGGGGCGGGAGTCACCTACCTGATATGACTTTTAAAACTGTGTAAAACAAAACTTTAGATATGTACCTACATTGTAAAAGGAATTTCTGATTAGCAAAATGGGTTTTACTGTGTTTTGAAAAAAAGTAATTACGTTTCTACACTCTGTGTAACATGTTATTAGCAGAAAGTTTATTTTGCAGGCACGGCTGTACATGGAGATCTGGTGTTATACTTGTTCACGATGAATGTCACTTTTCCTAATGCAAAACTTAACGCATCCGATACTAACATCTCCAAGATGATTGTGAAACTTTTTGTAAATTTTGCAAAATATGGGTGAGTTTGTGAGTGCTATAATATATAGAAAATAAAATACTGTATTTACGTTAACAAATTTTAAAATACATTTTATTAATACAGTAGAACTT
>JAGFPH010000652.1:149927-162064 GCA_018207615.1 Philaenus spumarius
TTTTTTTTTCATTTTTGTGAATTTTTAATTTTGAAGGGTAATTTTCCCATAAAAACCCTTAAAATAACGCAAAAACCAACTTTTCTCAAAAACGGCTCGTACGATTTTGATTAAAGTTTTACAGTTTATAGTACTTTAGGTCCCTAATAAACTATAAAATTTTAATCAAAATCGTTAGAGCCGTTTTTCAGAAAAGTTGATTTTTCCGTTATTTTAAGGGTTTTTATGGGAAAATTACCCTTAAAAATTAAAAATTCACAAAAATGAAAAAAACGCCTGGAGATACCGTAGATTAGTACCTCCATACCAAATTTCATCAAAATCGGACGCTTGGTTTAGGCTCTAGGTCTGATAACATCCACACACACTGACATCACTCCGAAAACCACTTTTTTACTTTCTCCCCCTATACCATAGTATATGGAGAAAGTATTGTATTCGTCAAAATTTTCGAGTTTGAGTTTTTGGTGGAAATATCCGTTTTGGGTCCCCCTGAACCTAAAAAAGTGGTTTTCGGAGTGATGTCTGTGTGTGTGTCTGTGTGTCTGTGTGTCTGTGTGTCTGTGTGTCTGTGTGGATGTTATCAGACCTAGAGCCTAAACCAGTCGTCCGATTTTGATGAAATTTGGTATGGAGGTACTAATCCACGGTATCTCCAGGCGTTTTTTTCATTTTTGTGAATTTTTTATTTTTAAGGGTAATTTTCCCATAAAAACCCATAAAATATCGGAAAAATTAACTTTTTTCAAAAACGGCTCTAACGATTTTGATTAAAATTTTATAGTTTATTAGGGACCTAAAGTACTATAAGCTGTAAAATTTTAATCAAAATCGTTCGAGCCGTTTTTGAGAAAAGTTGATTTTTCCATTATTTTATGGATTTTTATGGGAAAATGACTGTTAAAAATAAAAAAATCACAATAAATTGGTAATAGTATTTGTTTATTTAGTTTCTATAATGAGGGAGAAAGTATGTGTCAGTTTCCTGATACCGTTTATTAGGTTCAGGGGGACCCAAAACGGATATTTCCACCAAAAACTCAAACTCGAAAATTTTGACGAAAACAATACTTTCTCCATAAACTATGGTATAGGGGGAGAAAGTAAAAAAATGAGCAGAATAACTTCCTGTATAATTTGTTTTAGATAAAACTCCAAAAATGTACGAAAAATCTCAATAAATTGTTACTTTCGGTCAAAAAACATGCTTCCGGTGGTTGGATGTTTTTGGCTAGTGAACTCGTCCGAACGACTTAAAAAACCAACGTGTATACCAAATTTGGACCAAATCTGACGTAAAATTCGACCGTTAGAGTGCGACATATATATATGGTTCTCTAGACCATGATCGGTGCACATTTACTACTCCCGACCACCGACCATAGGTCGCACTATAAGGCGGGTTACACACATATGCATCTCGCACGGTGCGACTAGCATTTTTCTTGCCACTAGCATGCAGCTCGAAGACCAACCTGTGTTAATCACGTGGAGCTTACACACATATGCGACTGGCATGGTGCTACTGGCATAGTGCAGCTCGTGTGCTAGTCGCATGAGCATGCAGCGCCAGTAGGAACCGATCGGTCGGTGTTTTGGCGCTGCATGCAGCTTGCATCTTGAGTTGACGCATGCGCAGAACACATTTCCAAGTCACATGGCCATCCGCAGACAGCCCTGACGCTCTCGTTCCCACGGTGTACTGCGTTGACAAGTGCGGAAAGTTAATTTTTGAATAGCTTGAGTTTTGTATTAGTAATTTGTAATTAAATAGTGTATACCCTAGTTTAAATTGTGTGAATAGTTAGTTGGAATAATTAGAAATGCCTTTTCCGGAGGACGAAAAAACAAATATTGAATTTGTGTTAGCTTTGGAGGAGACTCCAATACTGTATAATTTTAAGTTGAAAGAATACAGTAACAGAAATGAGCAGGTCAAGGCGTGGAGAAATCTTGCATCGAAGTTCCAATGAACTGAGCTCCAAAAAGTCCCCACCTCTCTCACCTTGCCACTAGCATGTGCCACGACCATGCAGCGTGCATGCATCTCGCACAGTGCTACTGGCATCAAAAATGCTAGTCGCACCGTGCGAGATGCATATGTGTGTAACCCGCCTAAGAGTCACGGCAAAAGCTCATCGTTCTTACCGAAATTCGCTAAAAACTGAAAACATAATTTCCTCGTAGGCCTACTTGTCTAAGACACAAGATTAGCCTAGAACTATTAAACTAAGTTTTCTCGTGAAATGTTTAGTTGTAAAACAGCAGATATTGAGGGATTTGATCGTTGCGCTGAACCTGAATTTACAATGTAGATTTTGTCAGTTTTATTGGATGTAAATTAAAATTTAATCCGAACGGTACGTTCAACTGATTCAACGCAAAACACAAAATATTAAAATTTAATCATGCGGGCGCGGCATGGACACCGTATGGAAAATCTTCACACGTTCCAGGACTACGTCATATTATGGCAAGTCATCCGTCTTGTAATAGTCATATGGTTACTTACTGGATATTGTTTGTTGATTACGTAACCGTAGGATATTTGTTGATTGTGCAAAACTCGCAACAAAAGCTATTGTATAATAATACAGCGTTATTTCTATAGGCCTAATGCTGATGTCGGTTAATTTGAATAATCCGGAAATGTACGTAAATGTATACAAGGATACGTGTTCCGTTGAACGGTTGGTAGCCTAGAATAATATTGAATTGAACGCGTCAACAATTAGTTAGCGAGTTGAATTAAACATAACCTCAAAATTAATAACAAACAAGTACAGTAGGGCGGTAGGGCCTACAGTAGGTAGATTCCTGAGCTTTGATTTAATGTTATGACAGGAATCTTAGATCTTAGCATATAAGTTGGGCATTTTGGGAGGAATTTTAGGTGTAGCCTAGTTATTATTTTTTGTTTAAGAATAACATTTTACATAACATTCCAACATTACTCCCACAACTCTTTTTGAAAATACCACTTCGAGTTGCATTATTATAGGTCTACCTGTGATATAAACGTGCAAAATGTCTGCGAAAAATAAAAAATGTTACTTTTTTTATTTATTATTATATTACCACTATTGTATTTTGAAATTTGAATGCATTTAACTATAACAGTATGTAGGCCTAAATCAACTTAATATGCCCATATCATCAGAAATGTATAGTCTACTACACACTTTTAACTTATTAATAATTTATTTATAGTTTACACTGTCATTAAACGTAACTAAACAATTTTAGCTTTTCACTGCGAACGTGCGAACAGTACTTATTTTACTTTTAATTCTATAGTTTATAAATTCTACATAATATGCTTAGGCCTACAAGTTCAACAGTTAATTCACAACACCCTACTAAAACTAGTTAACAAAATACAATAGATAATTTGGACCGAACAAGTAGCCTATCTATTGATAAATATTACCAATCACTTCCAAACGATGAGGAATGCTAACACCATACCAGTGATATGGGGGTCTGGGTATCATGAATATTTTTGAATACTAATACTTTTACGGACATGCTTTAATTTTTCACACTCCAAAAGAAGATAGATGGGAAGAAATTTATAACAGTGAGGCTGATGACAAAGTGTCGGGTCCCCATGCTGCTTCAGAAACCCTTGGGTTAGCATGGAATGGCCGATGCGTGGACGGCTTCGGCGATTTGAAGATGGTAGGTAGGCCTTTTAAATTGTGCTAATTGCGGGCATTAAGCACAAAAGGTGTAACTTCTTAGATATAGATCTGAAATTAATAAATTTATGCACTAATTACTGATAGGAAACGTTTTAATCAAATATCCTTTACTCAGTAAAAATAGACTCATGGTTGGATATGTTGGTAAACCAACTATGGTAGTGTTTTACTTGTTTAAATGCCTTTATTAATTTAATATCAATAATTATTCGTTTACTAAGTAGCCTACAACACAAAATTACGAATCTAATGACGTAATTTTATTATTTGTAGACATCAATTAGTATTTTTGTCATCTTAGACAAAATTGTTATTATCTTAAAACTGTAAAATGATAAAACATAATTATTGTAGTAGGTAGATCCAATTTTAAACTATTTCTAAGGGTTATTAAAGTAAGGTTTCACAGTACAATTAATTCAAATTTGAAGTACCGTATTTTATAAGTTAGTAAGTTTACTATGAGGGTAGTGTAGTCGACTATATAGATCAAGAGGAAGCTTCTAAACCAGTAATCGGCCGGCACCAATATTTAGGAAATTCCTTTTAAGGTTACACACTGCTGATGTCCGCCACCAGCAGCACCATCTCTTTTTATGTGTTTTGCTTTGCATACCTGCGGCCAGCTTTTACACTTCACTGACGTTATGAGTCATCGAACTCTTCAAGTGATACAATCAAAAAGTAACATTTAAAAAAAACTAGTATTTAAAAGCAATAATTAAAAATCGGATAAGTCAATTTAAAACCAGTCACATGTTTAAATAATACCAGTTGCATAAAGTATTTTCAAGTGTAAACAATTTCCCTCTTGTCATTTAGGCTTTCAGAACAATAAAATATACAACCTGCATTTGTATACAGTAACTTTGTTACGTGCACATTTTATGTTGGCCATCCTGGATCGAATTAAACCAATGATTGTCGAATGAATACAATACAGAAGGAGGCGTCTTTCGTTTCGCGGTTCGGTCGTTAGTTTTAGTGATTTTCTGTTGTGTTTGTGTGTTGTTTGTAACATTTTAAACTAGTGGTGATATCAGAAGGTGAGTAGTTACCATGCAGCAGAATATATTTACGAATTAACTCGAGCATTTAATGATTTTGCGTAGTAAAATTTGAGTATGAAGCATCTGCGAGTTGACGTAAGCAGCAGGCGTTTCCTTTTTGTTTTTGTCCAATAGGTTTAATGTAGATATAACTTGTTTACGTTGACGTTAAAAGTGCCTACTTAAATTAAACCTTACATTTGTTGTCATTCATATTGTAAATTCTGTGATAAGTCAAAGTTAAGAGTGGATGTTTACAACCATAGGTAACACGAAGTGTGACTTGGCAAACCTAACCTAAAGTTTTTTTTTTTGACAGGAATGCTGAAGTTTATTAGAGGGAAAGGGCAACAGCCCTCAGCTGAAAGGCAAAAACTTCAAAGAGAATTATTTGCATTCAGAAAGGTGAGTGTTATGGACTTTACTTACTTATGTTTAATTCGATAATAGGCCTATAGGCTACTTAACATAATAAATCAAAGCTAGGCCGAGTTCAGTTTACTTTATAGGCTATTCTATTTCCTCTGATCTCGTAATGCTTTCAGTATCATATTCCTGATTGACAATTATTATTGTTTTGTTTGTATATGTTGTTGTCAATAGACCTTTTAAGAGTAGGGCTGCTCAGGCCTACATGTTTAGCGGAGAGCTAGGCTAATTTATTGGATGTCGCTAAATAAGAATAAAACTTTGTTTTTCTTGTCCTTTAGTACAATTAATCAACTAGATTTTAAACCTACTTTTAAAAGTTAAGCTTTATAGTGTAAGGTTTCCGGTAATTCTTGAACTGGCTTAAAATTAACTTATTATCCATTTTACCTCATATTCCACAACATTAATTTACAAGTTTGAAAGTCTGGAAGCTTTGTTTGTCCTCTAAAAAAATTTATTGTATTAGTATACTCACCCAAAACTGCTAAAATACGAACGATCGTTTCTTGCCAATGCCTTTTTATGAATACGTTGGACGGGTTTTTTGTAAGAATGATTAGAGTAATTGGGAAGTGTTTAGTTTAACACTATTTCATTACTTTGTTTAAATGGCATCAGCTGGGGACATTTTGTTATAGAGTAGGCTAAGTACCTTGCATTCTGTTAGGCCTACTGTTTCATCAACATTTATAAGTGTAGGCCGGCGGAACTTTACTATTCGACTCTAGGCTAACCTAGAGCTAACAGAAATGCAAAAATAATAATTTAAAAAATACCTAAAAGGTTCTGACCTAACCTATTTAGTCACAGTATGTTTACCTGTATTCAACATTTAACAGTAGAATGTAAAACAACGTCATTGTCTGAAAAAATATTAGGCTAGAGTCGAATAGTAAAGTTACACCGTGTAGGCCTATACTAAATTTATCTTTACGAACTAATACTGATAGCAGGAGTCAACTCTGTGTCTTATAAACTTGATAAAAAAAGGAGAGTTTAATCTAGGTTATGTATAGGGGTGAGTGGTCTAAGCCTTGAACCTATGTTGATTAGGCCTACTATAGGCTAGCAATATCTATCAGAGTAGCCAAACAATAACACATGTAACTTCCACTAGAGATATATGTAATGCTATTTATATGGTCTGAACTCCATGCTTCAGTTGTCAAAAAATAAAAGAGTGAAATCAAATGAAAAGTAAGTTTTCATATTCAAATTCTAAATATTTTTACTTGTTGGTTAATAAAAACTATTTTGTTATAATAGTCATGATAGGTAGATCATTATATTAGCTACTATTACATGTGTAGGCCTACAAAACCATTACAAAGTTAACCTCAAAGTAGCAAAGAACTATTTTTGTATCCAGATACCATGTGTTGCACCTTAATCCTAGACAAAGTGTCGTACCTTGAACCGGATCAAGGTACAATACTTCTCATGAAATTTATTGAATTTCTCTTTTGGAATATTTTTATCAAATAAAATTTATAGTTTGAATTATTCTGGTGGGCCTTCAACCTCATCTGATGGACCTTCAACCTCATTTGACCGACCTTCAACTTTAACCATTACACCTTCAAGCTCAGTCCTGATCAACTGAGCTTCAACTGTTCTTCCTGCTCCAAGCACTCCAATTTCTTTTTCTTTGTCAATAATAGTTTCTCCTAAAGATATCCGACCACATCATAAGGCCTTACCCGGAAAACCGACTGGAAAGGGAAGACCTCTAAGTAAAATCTCTCATTTTGACAGACGCTTCAGAAAAAGAACGCATAGAAGCTAACAAGATGGCAAGAAAGCTCAAACCATCCAAAAAGATGTTAAAATTAGCCAGGGTTAAAACAGTTAAAGTACATCTTTATGAGAGTTGTTCAGAGTCAGATAGCCTACAGCTGACGAAGCCAATTTATATGATGAGGATAGCCTGTTGGAAGAAGATTTTACTGAATTGGAGGATTCGGATGATGTGAACATTGAAGTAGAAAGTTTTGTACTTATAAAACTTAGTTCAAAGAAAAACGTCAAGTATTTTGTAGCTGAAATTATTTCTATAAACTATGACATTTATGATGTTAAAATACCTCATGTCAAGAAAGATGTAACTTCTCAAAAATTTACAAGGCAAGATCCTGATAAGTTATTTATGGAATAAAAAACATGTTATTTTTAAGTTACCTCATCCCATGTTATCGTGCGGATCTGAAAGGCAGCTCCAAAAAATTAACATTTAGTGTGGATCTGTCAAATTACTTTGTCGGGTAGATGTTGTGTTTGTACTGCAATCTGATGTTTAATTAGTCCTTTTTTATTTAATATTACAGCTAGTATTTTTATGTTTAATACTTTATATTTAGTACGGTATATTCGTTTATTTATTTTAATATCTTTTGTTTCATATTAGTCTTGTTATATGTAGCCCTAATATTAATCATGTTGCTATTGAAAAATATAATTATTTATTTGTGTTGCCAAATAAATGCATATCCAAATGTAGGCCTATAATAGAGTTTTATTACACAATCCAGGTATGTTACACATAGGTAACAACACAAATGTGTTCAAGGTACACTTTGTATGTACCTTGAACCTAGTTGCACTTTTTTTAAATTAAAGAAAACTCCCAAACTACTGTGTTAAAATTTTTGAAAAAATATAGGCTATGACTTATAAAAATTATAGAATAAGTTAAGAGAACAAAAATTATGCCTTTATCAAATGTCATTCTAATGATAACCATAAAAACCAAAAATAGGTTCAAGGTAGACCACTCTCCCCTATATATAGCCTATATATAAATGAAAACAAATTTATAATAGGCTATATTGTTTTATTAAGTAATGCCGGTAGCTGTAATTGTGTTTAGGCTTACAATTGTTTTAAGTTAGGTGTTTCGGCTTAAGGTAATCTTACAAAGTATTCCCGTTAGAAATAAATCTGTGTTTAAAAACGTTTTAGGCTATGTTTTATTATAATGATATTTACATGTATATTAAATATAGGTTTTTCCTTTAGTTTGTTTTATTTTAATAACATTCATAGGATTTTTGATACAATTAAAGGGTATTAGTTTACAATAGCGGGTCAATAGATACTATAAAAATACACAAAGCTTAACTTTTTTCTTTATACATATAGTATTTATACACTTCACTGATGACGGGAAAGCAATATTTAACCATCTTCAACACGTACAATGTTAAAAACTTTCAAATCAAATGTTCCTTTTGGGAATTTACATTGCAAAGAGCCGACATGTTTTTCTCAGGGTTGCCGAATTTGTCTTGTTCTCTTTTGTGTAGAAACGAACTGTTTACAGACAATGACGTTGTTTTACATTCTACTGTTGAATGTTGAATACAGGTAAACTTACATACTGTGACTAAATATGCCTACTATAGGTTAGAACCTTTTAAGATTTTTTTTTTTTTATTCTTGCATTTCTGTTGCCATACACACCCAATTTAGTACAATAACCTACTGATATTGTTCGATTTGGCAATGTTGATGAAATTCCATTTTAATTTGGTATTTATATTGTACTTTCTATAGTTCTTTATGGTCGGTACGTTGTTATTGTTTTTGTTATTAACGTTTTGTTACATTATTTTTTAATTTTCCTGTTTTGAATTGGTTTGGTTTATTAGCCTCATTTGGTTACATTTCTGCTTGATAAACATTTGAGTTATCACATATCTACAAATGATAAACATATAGGCACATTTTGTGGGTACTTTTGGGATTAATATTGTTTACTTTATTATTTCTTACGTGTTTTTTGTATGTGAAGTAATTTATTTTGCTATAATTACGTGAATGTCGAAACTTAACCTATATAATTTCTCCATATAATTTCTTATATGTCTTTATAATCTTTATAAATTTTATTTCCCGGGAATATTTTTGTTATTTTTACAATCAGTTAGACGTGTTCTTTCATATTATTTAAAATTCCATTAGAAATCAATTGACCCGCTATAGTAAATTTTTACCAACAATTTAATTAAAGAATTATTTAGGCCTACATTTGAAGAATTAGTGCAAGCTAACCTAACCTTGCTTGTACGTACTCCTTGAGATGTAAACGCATCCATATTTTCCTTGCCAATATATTATTCATGTAAGAGAGCCGGAGAGCGTGACAATATAAAGTTGAATTTTGTCATATTCTGAAAGTAGACATTAAACTGAGCCTAAAAACGCAAACCATAACCTAACAGTGGCAGACAAATTTAATATTTAGAAATTACGAGAGAAAGAAAACAAAAAATACAAGTTATAGTACTGAAAAATCATTTTAATTATGATTGCACTAAGTTAAAGAAACTAAACACTCCCAGGCACCAAAAAGATAAATAATATCAACCGTAAACCAATTTTTTGTTTTAAAATGTTCGTAATAGTCCGAACTAGGTTTTTATATAAAGACAAAATTGAAAAGTTTCCCGAAAAAGTTTCAAATTTGGAAAAAACTAAACAGCATCTTTGTATGGACTCAAGACCTTAGCGCACAAAAACAGCTGTTCGTATAAAATAGCAACACGTAATGTTTGTTTACATTCATTACCATAGCAACATTACTTAGCAAATTTGAAGAGTATTAACTTTTTTAGGTTACATTGACAAACTAAAAACAAACACAAAAAAAAAATCCACGAAAAATGCTTACAGAATTATAATTCAATTCAAACATTGGTTGTTACATATTATATTATAAAACAACTGATTTGGATCAAAAGCTGATAATAATTTTAGGTTAGGCCTACAATGAACCAAAACACGTTTATTGGCAACCAATTGGGCTAATTTAGAATCAGGTTTTTTACAATTCTTCACAACTATCAGTTTTTTTAGATTAGGTAAAAGCAAACAAAAGGTTTACTGTATTATAATCTATAATGGTTTACAAACTATAAATCTAAATTTGTGTAGTATATTCTTAAGTGGCATAAAAACCATTTTGCAATTCGATTACTTAAGTCAATGCAATGAAATGGAATAGCTACCATTTAAATTAAATCAAGCAATAGCGAAGCATTGCTGGGTCCACTAGTAAAATATAGAAAGTTAATAATATGAATAATGTAGATTTATCATAATACAGCTGGAATAATAAACATTCAGCACCGAACCAGTAAAACAACATTTGTTGAAATATAACAAAACAAGAAACACAACAGATTACTATGTTAGCACGTTAGTTAACAGCTAAAATATTACAGTTTGTGGATTCAAAAAAGGAAATTGGTAAATGTTGTGGGAAAAATACTTCAAGTTAGTAAGTTCGTTTTAGCGAATTTCCATAGGAAAAATGAGCTATTGCAGTGGCCCTATGGTAAGACCTAAGGTCGGGAGTAGCGAATGAGAACACGTTTTGGGGTGTCATTAAAAATCATATATATAGGTATATTATGTATATATGTGTTCACACTCTAGCGGCCGCATTTTAAGTCCGATTTGGTTCAAATTTGGTACACATGTTGGTTGTCTACGTCGCTTGGACGAGTTCGTTAGCCAAAGCTATCCAACAACCGGAAGCACGTTTTTTGACCGCAAGTAACTATTTGTTGAGATTTTTCCTACGAGAATAAATGTTTGTTAGAGTTTTTCTACAAAATAAATGTAGGATGTTATTCTAAACAATTTGTTTTTTTACGCGACCTTATAGCTCGCTTGGTTCCACCAAAATCGATCAAAACGTAAATTCCTATAGAAGTACCCGGTTCAAAGCCATGTGGTGGATTTTACCGTGGGGTTGGTGTGCGAAGCACGCAATGTTTTGTGTATTGAAGATACTCCCAATATGCGGAATGGCGAGAGAACCATTTTGAAGCTATTCAGCACCGTCGTGAATAGACCTATTACCTAAATTGTTGGTTGAAACCCTAAAACATAGGCCTATAAACTTAATTTTGGAAATTTGCTCAACTCACGTCAGCGGTTCAGCTGTGTGATCGAATTATTATATATATATTAGGCCTATCATAATTTTTTTGGTTGCAACTAACTTAAAGTAGAAACACTGCCGTCATGTCACGTGATGTAATTTGGCATCTCACATCATGGGCGAAAAGTGTGGGATGTTGTTTTTACTGGTAAATGTAAAGACAGTTTCAGTTATTTTATAATTTTGGCTTCGACAACGTGTGGGCTATTAGATAGTTATATAAAGTTATATTATAAGAACTGGCAAATCAGACAATGATATAAACTGAGTATCTCTCGGTATCGGCTATCGATTCGCGATACTGATACCAAAGAAATAAAGTATCGGTGGTATGGAAAATCGGCATCGAGAATCGACCTTTCCCTAGTTTATGACCTGCAAAAAACGTTTATTCTATATGATATCTTTCTGCAGCCATAACTTTCGTTCTGCGACAATGTCGCGCACTGTTGCTCGTTTTTCTGCTTTGGGGCATGTTATATTGTTTTACGTTTTTATAGTTAAATATTTTTTAAATTAAATCTGTAGATTTTTTACTGTCTTGTTTTATATCTAATAATGACTTGTCTCATGCAATGTACATTGTCAAAGGACTAAATAAAATGAAATTTGTACCACGATGGCCGTGGTTGTTAAGGCGTCAAAGCTTTATGGCAACCATCAATGGAAAAGTTCCGGGTTCAATTCCTATTGACCCCGAATAATTTTCTAAATGGTTTCTGAACAGACATCATTGGCTGTGGTTCGGATGCCACGTAAAACTGTAGGTCCCGTCTTTATAACCTTAAGTGCAAAACAGCAGGACATTAAACAAAAAAAACAAAAAATTGAAATGATATCACGGTAAATATGTGACAGTGTGACACCACGTGAGCCCATGTGTAGTTACGGCAGAGTGTTTCAACCTTTACAATTTAAATTAAATTACAAGTGAAAAAACATGGACCAAGACCGGGATTTGAACCCAGGACCTTTGCCTTCCCGGGGCAACACTCTACCACTGAG
>JAGFPH010000652.1:171648-182810 GCA_018207615.1 Philaenus spumarius
AATAATAACCTCAAAACTAAGATGGTAAATAATGTTAAATGTTCAAAACAAATTAGTTCGTAAATTTTATAATTTGATTAAATAATTCATTTCCTACCTTATAAAAATCAATATTTACTTCCACAAAGCAGCTGTATTAGTTAGTTTCTTATTATAAACAGCTGTTTTGTATTAAAATGTTTTTATAACCTTCTGAATACTGTAATCATCGTTATTTACATCCACGAAAACGGCTGGATTAGTTTGTTTCTTATTATTTATAAACAGCTGTTTTGTATAGAAATGGTTTTTAAATATTTTCCATGTTAATCTTATGGGGAAAACCCGACCTTTGAGATTAGCTCACGCCATTAAGGATAAGAATTTTTGACATCTAAAACCTTATTGCAAAACTACGAAATGAGACGAATTTTTTGAAACCTCAAACATTAAAATTGGTCCAGAAATAAGGGAGAAGTTGTGTTTACAAAAAACGGCTTCACTTATTATATATATAAAGATTAGAGGCTGTGTTCTCACTGACTGACTGACATGTAATCAAAGTGGAGCAAAATTTACTTAAGATAGAAATAAAAACATTTTAAGTTATGTTCTTAGACGCACACTAAGACAGGATTTTGCAAAAATTGTATTTTAAACAGTAAAAATAATGAAAATTCAAATAAAACAGCTGTTTGGTACAAGAGCTTAGCAACGCATGTTTGTTTATATTCATTATCATAGCAACCAACTTAGATATTTAGAATCAGTTCATTATTCTTCATAACCAACAGCTTTTTTAGGTTAGATTAACAAACTAAAAGCGAAAACACAAAAAAATCAACGAAAAATGCATATTGTGTTATATTTAAATTTAAACATCTGTTACATATTATAAATAAAACAGCTGATTTGGATCAAAAACTTTACATAATTTTAGGTTAGGCTACAAAGAACAAAAATACTTTTCTTGAAAGTAACTATTATTCTTCACAACTAATATAAAAATTTGTTTGAAATGTTGATTATTTAAATATTAATGGTGAAATTACAACGCATGCCACAATTTGAATTATTGGTGTTGATCGAGTCTATTTCGATCACTGTCTACATTAACCATGTATTGGTCACCGCTCAATCGCCACCTCCGTGAAAATATCAGAGTATAAAATAATCTGTTTGCATGGGTCGCCACCAGGGTTGGTGAGTGAAGCGAGCTTCTAATATATATATATGTATATAATCGGCTTTGTCCTGACCGACATAGAATCAACGTAAAGCGAAAACTACTCGAAATACAGTACGAAAATTTAACGGTAGGAATCTCACAAGATTCTTGTGAGATCATAGACGCACACTAACAAAGGATTTTGCAAAATTTTGATTCTAAACGAGGAAATAGCAAAAACTTTAGGGTTCACTCCCAGCCCTATTAGTCCAGGATCTGAAGTTGTTTGAGTATGCTTGGAAAGCCTGACGCAATTTTATTTCTGAATATTGTTATAGGCCATTTGCTTAAATTTGCTTGAAATTGGATGGCTGCAACTCTAAAAGTATTGTCCTGAGGAAGATGATTTTCATTTTAAATTGTAGTAAATTTACTGTTCTTTAAAAAAGGATTGAATGATTTTTTTTGTCAAACCAGTCCTTCATACTAAAAATTAGAAAAAGCTATAACAAAGTAAAAAGTGTGGGGTTTTTCGTCGCCGGTGGCACGAGCGGAGCACTTGTATATTATAGTGCTACGTATAATACACATCTGCAGTAGTATTAACTGTTCAACGTGCTTTCTTAAATTTATTGAAGCACTTTTAATAACTCAAATGTCCATATTTGACCTATTTAGTGATTTTCTTAGTACAAAACTATTGGTTTTGCTTATTTTAATCACCATTTTTGTTCATTTACCAATAAAAATGCTCTTTACTCATAAACCAACAACTATACGACTATAAACGTAATAACCTTTATTAAAGCTCATATTTTATGGAGTATATTGTCGCTTTTTTCAATGTTCTATCTTGAACGGTTCTCAAGTTATAAGCGTTTTAATAAACGGCGTCCCCACCACATTCCCCCTCACCCCGGCGATGTCGACCACGCTGGGGGTTGACAACATGGCTTTTTATGATAACTATAGTGCCTATAACAATAATCGGAAATAATATTGTGTCAGGCTTTCCATGCATAATCAACCCCCTTCAGATCCCGGTCTATATGACAGATAAAACAGCTTATTTATTCGAATCAAAAGTTAGCAACACATGTTGAATGCATTTTTACGTTCATCACCACAGCAACTAGAGAATCAGTTTATTGTTCTTCACAAAAGGTTAAGAAAATAAAAGCAAAAGAAGGCTTACTGTATTTTAATTTAACCCTTAAGTACGATGGACGTTGAGAGTAACATAAATACTATAGAGGGGTCTGTGAAACCGCATACACAATTTAAAAGTTTGTTAAAAAAATTACTTTTAAAATTTGCTCATAGTCCGATTTGTTGCTTGTATATTATTAAACTTAACACGACACTTATTAATCTTAAATTTTCTATGGATTTCGATTTTTTAAAATCTGTTCCAAGCCATTAACAAAAAGTACATAATTTTGAATTTTTTTTTTTTTTTTTTAGTGTAGGCCTAGTCATAATTTGTAAGCATGTTTTTTCCATGTTCATACGTTAGTAAAAGTTTAAAAAATTAGAAAATTTTTATAAATTCTGTATAACACTTATCAGCCTTATTTTTAAAGTCTAAAGTTTAAAAAAAAAGAGTTCAACGTATAGGATTAAAAAAATTACACAAGTACTATGGAGGGGTCTGTCGGACTGCAAAAAATATATTTAATCACAAATTTACAATAACATTGCAAAACTACTAAAAATCTGAAATAAAAACTACTATATACAAAGTTTTATATATGCAAAAACAACTTGAGCAAAAAAATGTATATATTACAACGGATATTAGCCGTTGTAAGGCGGGAAAAATCGGTTTTTATATTAAATTATAAAATTCGATGTTTTCAAGGCCGGACTTCGGTGAGTGTCAATTGTTAGTCAAAAATACAAGTTAAATCAGAGCAAGGCTTATCTCCCAAGATGAACCTTGATCTAGGACATGTCAAGAAAGGAAATCTGACTTAGCCTGAAAGTAGCTGAGTTTTAGGGGAATAAAGGAATCCAGGAATTTTATGCATTTGTGGTTTTCATGGTTTAATACGTAGCGCTAAACGCGTGCGTTACGGCCGTGTGAATTTCAAATCATAAAAGGTAACACTACCAAAGTAAACAGGGGTTAAAGTTAAGGGAAAAGTTCAATTTAACTCGAAACTGAAAAAGTCAGACATTTTTGGAATCTAAATAAGTAGACAAAAACAAAAGGTTAAATAAGAAAAAGTCAAATTATTGAAAATAAAAAAGTTAGCTTAAGTGTCAAATTTCACACACCCTAAAAAGGGAGAAATAATTAAAATCAAAGGTTTTCACTCACAAGAGTTATTAGAGAATGAATAGTTCTGTGTAAAAATGGGAACAAAAAGTAAAATTAAATTAAGATAAAATGGTGAGAGTTTTCACGCCTTTTAAAGTAGTAAAAGTTGAATTTTTGAATTTTAAATAATAATAAAGTAAAGAGATTTAGGGTTAGATTAACATTGTATTGTTAGGAAACCAGTAACTTAAATATTTTTCGCGTAGTAAATAAAAAACCCCCAAAGAACTTTTTTGCGATTGTAGGCTAAGTCCCAGAAGAGAAAAAATAAGTAAAAATGGTGAAAAGTGTTAGAACTGTACAGGTTTTAAAGACAATCGGCGTAAACAAACAAAAAAGACATTGAACGCGAAAGACAGTCGCGGAAGTCGCGGAAAAGTGTAAACGTGCCGCGCACGCGTAAAAATCACAGTACAGACACGATTCAAAAACGTACGGATAGCCAAGAACAATCTGGAAAATGTGCAAAAAGAAAATTAAGGAAAACTTAAAAGGAAAAAAAGATACAGCGGGAAATCAAAAACAAGTAAGTTTCAATGGTCAAAGTGGAAGGGATGCAGCCGCGATTACAGAAAGGGGCGTCAACGAGCAACCGGATTAACCAGAGAAATTGGTGTTTTCCAGGAAAATGGAAGGAAAAGAAAAGAAGAAAATTATATAAAATTAACCAGGGCGAATTTAGACACATTTCAAGACCAAAAAAGTTTATACAAAAGAAAAATTGGCTTAATGAAAAAATGAGGGAAAGGGCATGTAAGAAATGACGTCACGAAGTGTATAAAGGATTGAACGCGAAAAATCCACGGACTTACTCTCTCGGAATCGCTGACTCTCTCGGACTCGCTCTAAGACTCACTCTAGATTCAAATTGTTACGAATGTAGACTTCACGTCACTCTGCAGCAAATATTTTTTCTTCGTTAAACTTAAATAACTTTTAAATATAAACTACAAGTCAGAAGTAGTTCTTCAGGAGTAACTCTACGGCCTATCCAAATGAGTTAATGCAAAAATAACTCTATTTGGCGATACTGAGACGACATAGGCAATCCTTCAGGACATGATCTTCTAAACGGAACTTCACTTCTCACGAACCAAGGAAGAAATAGGATCAACTGTAACTCTATTAGATTCTACCAGATCTGCTCTTCAAGTACATCTGTAGCCATCATATCAACCCAACAACTTTAAATCAGAAAATCCAGGCTACCAGACACAGCATCATATCAGCTCCAGCACAAGCCCATCAACATAGCGGCATCCATCACGGAAAACCGGAGGTGAAAAACGCTGAATTAAGGTCTGTGTAAACGAGAATACGTTGTCCCCCATTTTAATTAATTGCCTGAGTAAATTCAATAAAAATATTTAAAGTACTGGTTGAGATAGGTTAGTTTCAAATTAAATTCAAATCATAAATTAAATAAATGTAAATTCGATATTCCCTAAATTTAAATAATAAATGTAAATAAATTAAATTCAAATAATTTAAAATTAAATTGATTATAAAATTAGACTGTCTGCCAAGCCTATTAGAAATTAGAATTATAGGTTTAACATTAATATTGGATAGAAATTATATGTACAAGCAGATGGTGAGAAAAGCGAGTTGTTTATGTTTAATTTTGAAAAGGTTTTGATTTTGAATTTTGAATAAATTAATTGTAAATTTTTATACTGAAGTACTGAGAGTAATCAATTACCTGTTTATGGTTATCCATTCATGATAATTTCCTTTATTAGAAATAGTATAATAAATGTGTTTAGCTGTAGAAGTAATCAAAGCACAAATAAGGTAAGTTATAAGGGCTGTTCCACTGTTCTCATTTCCCTGAGATCAAAAATAATCAAGAGTTCTCATAAATTAAATTCAGAGCTAGTAAACTTATTAATTTCTGGAAGCTATTTTAAAGTGTTAAAGTCAGTCGAAATACTTATAGAAATAGGTATCAGACACCCAGTTGCATCACCTAAGCTAAAGATAAAATTTTGGCTAAAGGCTTCCAGTAGGTGTTGTAACTTATTATACAACAAAAGAACACGTTGAATTGTTCCGTTGTATAATTGGAGCAGCCAACGAGGGGTTCGTTGTATAATATACAAAAAGTTCTTCAACAAAGTTCTATAAATACAATAATAACACCAACACTATGGTTTGTCACTAAGACTGCTACGTGCAATCTTTAAAATCACCTAACTACTATAGACCGTCCACCAGACCTCAAATCGCATATAACGCACACACAAGTAAACTAAAAATAAAATCTCTTTCGCATGTCACTGCCAATGCAAGGCCGAGACTGAAAGCTACTGGGAGGGGCTGGCTCGTGGTGGCAAGGGAGTGGAGGGGGGAGGGCGGCAAACTTCAAGAGCAATCGGACAGAAGTTCCATAGTACTTAAGGGTTAAACATCTGTTGTTATGTATTATAAATAATACAGCTAACTTGGATCAAAAACTTAACACAGATTTAGGTTATAGGCCTATACTCAACCAAAACATGTTTCTTGAAAGCATTTACATTTATTAGTGTAATTCCAATTGTGCTCGTCTATTTCCAAAAAGAAAGTCAGGAAAAATTGTTTCCTATCATTGAACCCTCGAGAGCAGCAGTTTGCAGTAACACCAGTTGTTCAAGCAGTCTTTTTTTTTCATAATAACAACTCCAGTAGTTTGTTAAAAGTGCTACTAAAAGAATAGCCTATTTTAAGTTAATGAATGGAGTGATTCCAACATTTGAGGTTTTTGTTGTACGCATAGTCTAACTTTGTATTTTTGTTGCAGACTGTACAACATGGTTTCCCCAACAAACCTACCTGCCTGGCTTGGGATCCTGTTCTCAGACTCATTGCCATCGGAACTGTTTCAGGATCTATCAAAGTGTATCCTTCATAACGAACCTAACCTTACGGTTAATTTATTCTTCTTTTAATGATTCAATTGGTTCTATTATCTTGTATAGTTTGTAGACACTTTCTCTACGTAGAAAGGTTAATTCAATTTACCTTTGTGCTATACAGACAGCACACAAACTGTATTTAAATAAATTAATCATGTTTGTACTGCCTGATTTAGTAAAACTACTTATTCCAATGTAAATATTTGTAGAGTTCATTCTTGGAACGGTGAATTATAATACATTTTAATCTCGATTCACGAAACTTCAGTTAAGCGAGTTCTGGTATTAAAAAATATGTTATCTAATGAATTCTAAAATTACTCGCTATGCTGAACTGTCATTGATAATAGTTAATAGGAGGATACAACGTGTAGCAGGGTATCAACATTTAGTGTGGTGGATATAAGCATGGGCTGATTTCACACTTACCTTTAGGACACCAACACCGATACATTATTGGAGGAGTTCTTTCATATTTACCGACTTGACTCTGATACCGACACAACCTAGTAGCGATATCATTATTATTTAAAATTAGTCATATTATTGGACAAATAAAAGAATATTTATTTTATAAATTATAACTTTCAGTAGACACGCACTGCCTTGAGTTGATTTTGTTAAGTTATATAATTGAAAATTGGTTTACGAAAATATTTAACTACGATTTACGTAGGCCAAGTTATTAATTAGTTACCATAGCAACCAGTAAACAATTTCAACAAACTGAAATGATATCGTACCGGTAAAGACGGAGACGTGTAACCTGCCGATGTTTCGATGCCTGAAACGACACGACACTTACATATCGGTGCGTGTGAATGCTACTCTTAAGTTTATATTCTTTTGTGGGCGGTCCAGCACCTTATGCACGTCAGCCTCTAGGGCTTATTGCGCTCACGCGTAAGGATGTTGATCCCTCGGTTAACCTTGTCAAGATCCATAAGCCCGTTGAACTTAAGAATCGTTTTAACAAGGTTATCTTGATGTACGGTTTGTCCTTTGTTCAATTTACCAAAGGTGTAAGTTTATGTTAGTTTTCACGATCGCCAACATCGTGCCGATATCGGGTCGGTAAGTGTGAAATCAGCCATTGGCAGGCCACTGAACTCTGTCACGCTCACTGACTTTCTGCTACTGCGTCGTAGGCGTTTAATAGCAACAACTAATTGAAAGAGAGTCATCAAACAGAATGCCAACATTAACTACAGTACAATATGTGCGTTTTTTTATACAATGTCATTTTTTGTATTATTTTTCCGTATCTATTTTTAGTCGTTATTATGTAATTTCATGCTTGCTGTGCCCTTCTTCAACTCAGTTTTCATGAACTCCACTCCGAGTACTAACACCAAAATGTCAGTATTATCCGAGTTTTTGGGTAGCCGAGGTTAGGCCGGTCCACAATACCTCACTTAATCGAAGGCCTAGTGTACTTTTAATGCTTTAATTAAGGTATAGTTGCTGGACATGATAACCTCTTCTACAACTAAACGGATAGTAGTTCACTCTCACAAAACCATTATTTATGATTTTTAAAAGGGGTATTTTTTGGTTTTCACTAATGGAAACAAGAATTGAATCAACAGAAGGATAAGAGAGTATTGATTGGGCCGATAGCAAGGAGAGGGCACATTATACTAGTGCAGTGGTGCACAACCTTTTTTGAGTCACGGCATCTGTTTTCGTGACATCCTCACTCTGTGGCATTCCACCAAAGAAACACAAGAATTATAGTATAATATAACATGTTTTGTAAGATAAAAACTTTTTTTCTACAAAGAAGAGTTTATTAAAAAGAAATACACTATACTTTTCTTTTAATGTACAATAGGGTCCCTATAATTGAAGCTGAGGTCATCTACAATTATAAAATAGGTAACATTGGTTAATGTGTAAAGTTTTAATGAGTAAATACATGTAGGGGAGAGAGGGGAGGCTTGACCCGCATTTTACATTTTCATTTTTTTCATTTTTTGATATATTTTGTGAACACCATCAGAGATTGCTTGTTAAACATTTTACCTCACAATATATGTACTGTCATATAGAAATTTCAATTATTTTATATGAAAATAATATATATTTTAAAAACCTGTAACTGTGGTCAAACCTCCCCAGTAAGGCTTGACCCACGCTAAGGGAGCGATGACCCGCAGGTAAAAAATGTACACCTATTCTCACAGGCTTTAGAATAACTAAACAAAAAATATTAGGTTATTATAAATACAGTATTTAATTACATTGTAAAATAAACTTTAACTTCACTATCCAACATTCTCAAATTTACTAAAGTCAAAATCAAATGTCATTTTAAGAGCTACTACTCTTTCCGTTCCACCGCTTGATAGGGGGAGAGGGAGTCACTACATCTTGATTCAAAACAGCTGACCGATCTTCTATGTCGGGGTAAGAAAAATGTCCAGAGTCATTCCTTGTCAGAAATACCACTTCACATTCATGAGTTGAATTCACATTCATGAGTTGAATTCTGCTAATATTTCCACATCGACGAAGTTAAGAATTAGAGAAGAACGTCGCTTGCTTTCCTCGACAGCTGAGGATATTCTGCAGCAATACCAATCCAAAAGATGTTCAGCGGGGCATCATTGAACTCATCAATAAATTTGGTTTGAAGTGTCATGTCCTCTACTTGTTCCACGGTGGAAAACAGATTCTGAATCCAGTCATAGTTTTTGATGTCCAGGTCAGGAAAGTACTTGTCGAGATCCAGTTTCTAGTTCATCGGGTGATAATGCCTTGCAAAGTAGGATGGTTCAAGTTTTCCTCACCAGAAAACAGTTGACGTGTCGGTGTTCCCTTGTTCCAAATTCTTCAGCCACGTACCGATGGTCGTTCCAAGGACAGAAAGTTTTTCTGAGGACGTTCAAATACTGCCAGAAGGAAATTGTAGACAGGAGTTGACTGCGTTGAAAAATGTCAGCCAGGTAAGGCAGGTAGCCTCCAGTCATCGTGTTCATGATTTTCTTGCTTGAAAAAGAGCAAAATATCTCCTTTAAGCTGATAAAGATGTGTGTGAGGATGTTATCGAAAAGCCAACCAAAATTAAATTTAAGAAAATAAATGTAGTTAATTCAATTTTACCAAATTTGTAATCATTTACATTCAGACTTGAAATTTTTTTAAATAAACAAACCAAACAAAATTATACAAAAAGTGATTCCGATCTCAAAATTTTGCTGCACCCCGGTTGCGGACCAATGGCCTAGAGCATAACAATGTAGTGTATGTGCACTTTCAACTGTTACATAAACTATGTAATTTTACTATGAAATGGTCAACTTTCATTCAATATTGAGCCATGTAGAAACATAGATTGCTTGTCAATAATACTCCTTAACTATGTAACCAGTTTGGGCCAACCTGGAGTTGAGTTTTATGGGCATCTTTCAAGCACAGATATTCCAGTCACCAGGCTCATCTTTATACCAAACGAGGTGAGTTGTTTACAAATGATCAATCTATGTGTTATCTAGTAGTTTATGGTGTTTGATAGATCCAGGTTACTGTGCAAGTTGTGTTGGGTAGTGATAAGTGCTACCTTTGTACTGATATTGTCAGGGAAAATTATTACATATCATTGAGCCCCCCCTCATATGATGCAAAACTGAGGAATCTTTCTTTGCTCTAGCTTGCTGTAACACAAGCTGTTGAAGCAGTTTCAGTTTTCATGATTACATCTCCAGCAGTATGGTAAACTTCTAAGGCCTTGTCTACACTAGGAGACAAAGTTTCACGATTATCCATGTCCTTCATCAACCACAGCCTTGCCTATTCTTTGTTTCACACTCTGGGGGCTAGCTTGCTGTAACACAAGCTGTTGAAGCAGTTTCAGTTTTCATGATTACATCTCCAGCAGTATGGTAAACTTCTAAGGCCTTGTATACACTAGGAGACAAAGTTTCACGATTATCCATGTCCTTCATCAATTACAGCCTAGCCTATTCTTTGTTTCACACTCTGGGGGCTAGCTTGCTGTAACACAAGCTGTTGAAGCAGTTTCAGTTTTCATGATTACATCTCCAGCAGTATGGTACACTTCTAAGGCCTTGTCTACACTAGGAGACAAAGTTTCACGATTATCCATGTCCTTCATCAACCACAGCCTTGCCTATTCTTTGTTTCACACTCTGGAGGCTAGCTTGCTGTAACACAAGCTGTTGAAGCAGTTTCAGTTTTCATGATTACATCTCCAGCATTATGGTACACTTCTAAGGCCTTGTATACACTAGGAGACAAAGTTTCACGATTATCCATGTCCTTCGTCAACCACAGCCTTGCCTATTCTTTGTTTCACACTCTGGGGGCTAGCTTGCTGTAACACAAGCTGTTGAAGCAGTTTCAGTTTTCATGATTACATCTCCAGCAGTATGGTACACTTCTAAGACCTTGTATACACTAGGAGACAAAGTTTCACGATTATCCATGTCCTTCATCAACCACAGCCTTGCCTATTCTTTGTTTCACACTCTGGGGGCTAGCTTGCTGTAACACAAGCTGTTGAAGCAGTTTCAGTTTTCATGATTACATCTCCAGCAGTATGGTAAACTTCTAAGGCCTTGTCTACACTAGGAGACAAAGTTTCACGATTATCCATGTCCTTCATCAACCACAGCCTTGCCTATTCTTTGTTTCACACTCTGGGGGCTAGCTTGCTGTAACACAAGCTGTTGAAGCAGTTTCAGTTTTCATGATTACATCTCCAGCAGTATGGTACACTTCTAAGGCCTTGTCTACACTAGGAGACAAAGTTTCACGATTATCCATGTCCTTC
>JAGFPH010000652.1:188512-223085 GCA_018207615.1 Philaenus spumarius
CCCGATGATGCTGCAAAACATGAAGCCATTACTCCAGAAACAAGAACTACTATTGACTAAAATTAAGGTATGTTGATTAAAAATGTTTATTTGGGTACTTAATTAAAATGCTTTGTTCATCACTGTGCTCCAATAATACGTACTGTTGTATGTTCCAGTGTGCCAGAAGACTATAAGATTAACCCAGGAGCTGTGGAATCCATCGCAGAAAGACCTGGGCATCCTGATAGTGTACTTATAGGTTATAACAGAGGTCTTATCGTACTTTGGGATAGGAAAACTCAAACGGCTCATCAGGTAATTGATTAACATCACAATCATTCAATTCATTAAAAAAATTGAGGAAAATCTATATACAGTAAAACCCTGGTTAACTGAACTCGGGTCAACCAAAACCCGGGTTATCCGAAACACCTCCGAATAATAGAACTATTGTATTTACAATATTTAATTTTTGTTTTTTAAATTATAATTAGAAGTTTTTTTACAACTTAAATATCTATTAGAAATTAAGTAGCGGCTTTTAAAAAAATGTGCCAATGTCAAACTTTGAATTCAATTTTCTCAGAATTCGAAAAGTTTTAGAAGTCCCTCTTTCCTTTGATGTTGGGCCGCCTATTTTCTCCCTCCTCAGAATCAAACCATGAAACAAACTACGTATTTCTTTTCACAAGTTTATTTATGCGCACAGAGTAACAAAAACTTTATTTTTAACAAATAAAGTAGTATAGTAAGTAGTTAAGTAGTGGTATAAGTAGTTATAGTTTGGTTACTGTAGCCCGTGCATCACTGAGGATGGCGACATTGTCGTTGAAACGCGTTTGAGGTTAGTAAACGTATTTATTGTGAGATTTTGTGTTCAGGTTTTATTTTATCTAAGTTTATTTTTAACGTTTTACACACAAAAAGTAGGTTGAAAATGTGGAAGAATGTAATCGCTGGATGGTCCCGTCAAAGACGGTAGAGAGGGGTACCACTATAGCAACACTGCTGAGTCTCCCACCCCTCCTAAAGAACAATTCACACCGACATTGCCGACGCACGCTATGGAAGTCTATATATCGCCTAGGAAGTGGGTTTTTTGTAAACATAGCTGTTATGTTTCTACCGACGCATGCACACTCGACTTTCTTTCTTCTTCTCCAGGCGTCAAATCGACTTCCGAACCACGTGTTGTTTGTGGGGATGCGGAATACTACCCCCCGGAAAACTACCCCCCCAGGTGAAACGTGACGTCACGAAATCTGCCAACTAACCAATATGGTAGCCGTGTCCGCGACTGGAATACTACCCCCCCTAGCAAAAGCGGGTCGTCAGAATACTACCCCCCGGAAAACTACCCCCCCCAAGCAGGTTCCTACAATTATACTGTTATCGGCAACATACTGTGACTAAAAAGTTTAGGTTAGTCCTCTAGTTTTTTTTTATTCTAATTATATTGAAACTTGAGTGTGCGTGACTGGAAAACTGCCCCCTCGATCTCTGACATCAAAATGACGTAGGAACCTGCTTGGGGGGGGTAGGTTTCCGGCGACCCTTGTTTGTTTTGATTAAGTAGTGTGAATTGCATATAGCGAGTATTGCGGGAGTAGCATTTGTCCGTGGACAGACGCTATGTTAGGTGTGTGAAGGCCATAACACACACGTTTGGAGGGATTCAGGATACAAACAAACATTATACTGTAGTACCATAATCCTAAAAATGTAATTTATTTGAACGTAAATAAAGAACATAAGTTTAACCTACAAAGAGATTTTTGAATTCGTTTGACCTTCAAAACCTTTCAAAACTTGTAGTGTTAGATGTTCATGGCTTAACCGAAATTTTTTAACTGAAACGCTTCCCCCCCCTTTAGTTCGGTTAACCAGGATTTTACTGTATTTAAGCGGTTTTGTCATGCATAACTGACTGACTCATAGAATTAACGTAAAGCAAAAACTACCTCAGATAAAAGTACAAAAATTTGAAGTTATATTTTTATGGGGTCATAAACGCATACGAAGCAAGGAATTGTGAGATGAAACTGCGGTCAGTTCATCGACTACAACGACAGGATCACCAAAGGTCCTGGATAACACAGATCCAATTTTATCAAGTGCTCCAGGCAGTGGGAATCAAATCTAAATAATTATAGATTTTTAATAAATTACAGAATAAAACTAGTTGAAAATATATTCGGGTACTCTTTTTTACTTTCCTTCCAAATTGTATCTTTCCAGTCGTTACAAGTATTGAGGACCGAGGAACTGTAATTTAGTATAGCGAGGGATTAACGTACAAAGTGTGATTTCACGCTCGTCTATTGTTTTTGCAGACCTTTGTCAGTAACCAGCAGCTTGAGAGTTTGTCCTGGCACGATACAGGCGACCAGTTCTTGTCTTCTCATAACGATGGCAGCTATACGACCTGGGACGTTGCGAACCCCGAGCCTAAAGGTGAACCTACGACGCCGTACGGTCCGTTCCCGTGTAAATCTATTACGAAGCTAGTGTGGAAGCCGGCTGAGAAGTGAGTATTTGTTTTATAAAATGGTTTGTAAATGGCCTTGGAATCAGTTCAGGTATGAAATCATATCGAGTGTTTGGTACTAACCCTACAACTGTCAGCACTCATGACTCTTGGCCTAGGTCTAGCACTACTCAATTGGCAATTCTACTTGTATTGGATATTTCAATTACTAAAAATCATCAAATCGCAATAAAACAAAAACCCTTGGAAGGGAAATGATTTAAACTTAATTTTTGTATTTACAAATTTGTTCTAAAACTTATATTTACATATGTAATCATCGTTTTAAATTTGTAGTTTTCTGTAAAGCTATTGCGCGTGAAAACACAACAAATATACTCAACTTTGTCACTTCAATATCGCTCGACAGAAATATTTTGACAATAATATAAAGAAACATTTGGATTCGTCAAGATTTGAGTTTTCTAAAACTGCCTTCCAATCGAACGTGATTCTTATAGTTTCGAAAATATAAAGGTTTCTGTTAACCCTTGCAATTGGACAGCCTTTTCAACCAATAAAACAGCACATTTTTGCATTCAAGATATCTCTTAAAATTCGAAACATTTGTATAGACTTGTTTATATCTATTTTTAGACCAAAGTTCAATCTTTCGTTTGTTGTAAAGCAAATCATATTTACTCTAAAGCCGCGGTCACTACTAACTAGCCGCTAGTAATATCGCCAGCAGGCAGCGGAGAAGAAAGGGTTCACATTAGAATATGCAAGACTAGCTAAGTAGCCGCTAGTACAGTTGCAACCGCACAATTTTTCTTGGATTGTTTCACCTTGTACAGTTCATTTCTGTACGAATGACGTAAACTTTTTATTTTCAATGGGAATGAACCTATTTTCAGTCCTCGTTGCTGAAGTTCTTGTAATAAGTCACTATATGCTGCATCTTTGGCATTTAGTGTAGTCTGCAGAATAAGTGTAATTTTGGCACAGGCAAGGATAATTTTGGAATAAATCTATGTTATAATGTCTTTGCCCGACCAATTGTTTGTGTCAACCATATTCACTTTATTCATGAAATGAAATATAAAGCAATATACAACACTACGTAAAACCAACATACGTCTTATTTCACCAGCTGCTAGTGAGCTACTAGGGGTTCACATTGGCTGCCTGCACCAGCGAGGAGGGCACGTGACTGCTAGCGGATGGTAGGCAGCGTTAAAAAGTTAAACATGTTTGATTTCTGTTTTCGGCTAGTAAATACTAGCCCGCTGGCATTATCCAGCCGCTGGTTCTGGGTCAGACTAAGCTGCTTGCTGGCGATTTTACCAGCGGCTAGTTAGTAGCGGCTGCTAAACAGCCTAGTGTGACCGCGGCTTAACGGTTTGGTTCGTACAAAGTTGAGAAATACTGACAAATGGGAAATTCAAAACTCTACTTTCTCACGCTCCCGAAGTGGCAGTTCCAACGGTTTTCACACAGAACCTCGTATAGGATTCATGCGCGGGAGGTTTATTTATTTGATCTCATTTTGTGATTCAAATAAAGTTAATTCAAATACTTTTATGAAACAATCATTTACAATTGTACAGTTCAATTCTTTGATTTATTCTCTACACTTTGTTATAATAATATTTCATTTTTGGGCAAAGATATATTCCTAAACTACTATTCAAACTATTATATTACCTAGTTTTGTTAATAGTCTTGTAGTAGGAACACAAAACTGATGTTTAAAAAAAAAGAAGAAATTTTAAATTGATGTATATTTTTATACACTTCTATTTAGAACTAAATTACAAAACTTTTGTACATTTTGAACAAAATTACAAAATATGTTTACTACTTTTCATGTATGCCTAAAGTTGAACATTTTCCTTTCGTTACTGAATATTTTTTGTTTCTTGAGGTAATAACTTTGTAACTTTTACACCAAACAATTTTTTACTGACATATATGAATTCTTTGAATGTTTCTCTACAAAAAAGCTATTGAAGAACACTTTTGGATTGGTTTATAATTATTATATTTGGCGAAGTTTTGCATGGCTTGGCATTGCAAAAAATTAGCATGGACACTTCTACGGTTAATATGAAATTTAATTATCAATCATTGCAGTTTTAACAGATGGTTCCCGGCAGATGGCTTGTCTACTTTAATTATATGTCCTTCCACTCTTGTGCGAGCTTCCATACGTTGTCAAGATAGTTTGTTGTTTAGAAGGTTCTTCAATAAGGTGACAAAACAATCAAATTCCTCTGAACTTATAACTAAACTATTAGAAGGTAAAAGCAACCTAGTCTACCTTGTGGAAGGTTACCAACAGACTGACTTAGGCTTGAAAATTTAGCCTCAAGCTGGCTTTAACTAAAAACTGTGACATTGTTTGCAGGGCTGCCAAGAGCCAGGCTGGGCCCCAAGTCTAGAGGTTTACGGGCCCCCCTGGGAACAAACTAGACAAAATACAAACAGAAAATAACTGAGCAGTTGCAGTTGTTAATTGTTATAATGTTAATAATGTTATTTTCTTCAAGATTAGATTAAGTCTGTCTACTCATAAGATACTATAAGAATAAGGACAAAAAATTAAAACAAGATAAAAAAGACATTGGGTTACATTTTTGATTTCATTGACTGCCTTATTAAACATATAATGTACCTACATAGTTTTTAGGAACTTGGGTTAAATTTGATTACAGTAGTTAGTTTTGTGAAGTTAATGTGAATAATAAAAAGTATTTAAATAATTTAAGTCTTATGCAGACTTACTGAGAAATCTTTTCAAAACTGAAAACTGAAATACAGAAATGAACTATACTTATCTTAAATAAAAAGTTCATCTAAAGTTACTGTAGCATATTTTTTCATGTATGTTAAAAATACAGCAAGTCACTTATGTCAACACTTTCATTGCTTTCTTCATTGCGAAGTCATTAATGAACTTGTCAAAATCGAAATGTTTTTCGAGGTAATTTGTTTAAGCTTAATCGTTACTGACCAATTGTAAAACGCAACAAGTTTTTCACCCTGTTTAACAAACTGAAAGACCTTTCAACTCCTGTGACTCTAACAGGAAGTGTGCAAAACATTCAAAGGGCAATCACAACGTTTGAATGTTGACAGTTTTTGGTTTGATAGGGTATTGAGGAGTTGAAGGGGCTTTAGCTTTAAGTCAGCTGGAAAGTTAGTACGCTCAATTTTTTTCAGACGGGGCATTTCTGAAAATAATTCTTCTTCAGGGATATCAACAGTGTACAATTCTGACCAAGCTTAATTGTTCATTGTTGTTTAATTTAACAATTAAATCCAGGCCTCTAGTTTCAGACTCGGTTGACATGGTCTCTTGGCGGCCATGATTGTTTGTGTGCAAGCCATTATTTAGCACGATCCAGTGATTATTGTTATATAAGGTGGAGGGGTACATATGTTACACAGACTGCGTAGAAGCCTTCATCGATGTCCACTCATTATTGCCCGATTGACAACAGAACGATATTTGGTGATCACAATACATGCTCATCTGGTGCTGCCAACGATCTCTATATTATAACTATCACTTTTCAACAATGCCTGCACATAATTCGTAAACATTTGGGTTGTTGCCAGCCACGTATGCTGAATGGGCCAGCTACATATTCCCTTTGCACTGTTTTCTGTTTAATTTTCAACGCTGCTGTAGCGCTCGCATTTGCTCAGCACTGGACTTTTTAGGCTTTTAGCATTCCTTTCCATAACTTCCGCTGACTTGCGTTTACTATAATTTACAATTCATACGAGACAACATCTCTAATTGTAATTTGAAATTTAATGCCGATTTTCACTTATATTCCGACGACTATTTTTACTGTTTCACTTTAGGTCCTTGTAGTGCTCTGCGAGCTCTACACAACGACGCCCAAATCGATGTCGTATCTAAATGTATTTCTATGCTGCATTAAATTAAAACTTTACACAAACCAATTCGTAAATTCCACGCATCTACAACGGTGCGATAACATCGCAGCAAAAATAAATTTTAAGTTTAACGTACATATACCTGATCAACCATTGTTCACACATTACTGCTTGGATCAGTTTTGGTTGTGTGCGGATTCTCTTTTATGTCTTTGTACACACCACAGTGATGTATTGTGAAATTCACCTATGTACGAATATTTCTTTGTCCGCTATAGGCTGAAAAGCTATTCTATCGTTTTCACTAAAAATTTCACAGTTTAACCATAATAATGCCAGGAGTGTTTAGACGTTACAATTACTATAATTTAAGGGGTTGAAATGTGGTTCCCCTCACTATACATAGTAAATATAAATTGAACTAACTTAATACAAGTTATAAACCTAAAATTGTGTAATATTATTCTTAAGTGATATGAAAAGCCATTTGTAATTCCATTAAGTCAAAGGTATGAAATAGGATAACTACCCTTAAAATTAAAAAAATGAAGCATTGCCGGGTCCACTAGTATGTAAATAAAAATGAATGTTTCTTGGTTTTTTCTTTCTCCTCTCCAGGCCGTTTGTGAAAAAATTTAGACCGTTTTACCTAAAAATTTCAGTTTACACAAATATATTAGTATCAGGATTATTTAGAGATTATAATTACTACAATCTAAGGGGTTCAAATGAGATTCCTATCCCTATACAATAAATACAAATTGAACAAACTTCGTACAAGCTATAAACCTAAAATTGTGTAATATTATTCTTAAATGATATGATAAGCCATTTGTAATTCCATTAAGGGTCGGCTCTAGTAAAACAGAAAGCAACCTGCGACTCCCTACAGCGGCGGTAGGTTACGCGGACATTGCTCATCCTAAATCCATTTAAAACCCGCAATTATTCAAGTAGCGTTTTTAAAAAAATATCAAACTCTTGGGGACAAAATTCTTTATCCGAAGGGCTTGATAACTTTTCGCTATAATTAATAGTTACAACGTAAAAACATATTTAAAATCACCCTACAGCGGCGGTAGGTTACACGGACATTGCTCAGCCTAAATCCATTTAAAACCCGCAATTGTTCAAATAGCGTTTTTAAAAAAATACCCAACTCTTGGGGACAAAATTCTTCATGCGAATGGCTCGGTAGTTTTTCGCTATAATTAATAGTGACAACATAAAAAAATATTAAAAATCAATGTTTTAAATTGTTAATAAATATCAAACAAAATGTTTTTCTTAGTTTTGAAAAAGCCATTTGCATGCATATTGACCATAGCTTTAAAATGACATATCGTTTATAATTTTCCGATAAAAAATAAAGGAAAAATTTGGATTTTAATTTAACATTGGTGTTATGGAGTGTCAGCCAACATGGCCGCAGCTAGAGCCAACCCTTAAGTCAAAGTAATGAAATGGGATAACTACCATTAAAATTAAGTTATAATTAAAATGAGCCACCCATATTAAATAACCATATTTTTAATACATGCTCTATCGCCTGTCCTGATCATATGAATGTTATACACTCACTAAATAGTGTTCATTAATTTAATCTAAGAATATATTTATATACTCAAATCAAGCCATAGCGAAGCATTGCCCCAGGACACACTAGTATTTTTATAATTTTTCAGTAAATATTTTTTTTGAATGTTGCAGAGACTACTATCTGTTATTTGCTGGAGGGCTGCCACGTGCTAGTTTCAGCGACAGACATACGATCACAGTTCAGAAAGGAACCAAACAAGTGGCGTTTGATTTCACTTCTAAAGTTATTGACTTCTTTACAATTGAAGATGATGACAAAGGTGTGGCACAGAGTTGAATAATTCATACAAAGTGTTAGATTATATAGTTCAGTGATTTGTTTATATTTGCAAGTGTTTAAATGTTAGTTAAAGGTAAAATTATGGTTTTTAAAAAGACAAATTTGAATAAAAAAAAAAAAAACCCCGTACAAGCAGTTAAAAAAAAAATAACAGCAAATGTACATACAATATTGTTGTGTTTACTGTGTTGGTGTAGGATGCCGGGTTGAACAAACCAATTATTACACATAACTTAGCTATTATCCTTCATCCAATTGTTTCGACAGTTGCACCGTCCGATAGGGAATCAAAAGGGCTACAAAAAAGACATCTTGACATTTTTTGTTAAAATGTATGTTTTTTTAGTAATCTAGATTTGAAATTTACAAACAGCGCCATTTTGAAACGGATGATTGGATATAATCGCTTGTTTTCTTGAGATAGATCATTGTCAGGTTAAACTTCATGCCAACTTTGAACTCAATCAGTCAAACATTTCTCTAGATATGAATTATTTTATAAAAAAAAACCCGAAATGGCGGATTTCTGGGAAAGGAAGCGTTTTTGGGCCTATGTTTATACAAACTTTTTTTCTTATTTTTAGCTATAGAATGAGCTACCGAGACATTCCCGTGTAGTTCTGAACCACCCTGTATATCTGTTGAATTTTGATGCAATCGGCGTTTATTAGATTTTAGATGGAAATATTCTGTAATTGTTTTATACATTTATTTTTAAAGTGAATAGAACACACAAATCTACCGTGTAAACGACTATTTTGATTTGCGATATCACAGTTGGCACTACTACACCCTGACCTATGCCACCAAATCCAACCTGTACAGCTGATATACGGCCACTTAAACCGGTTTTATAATTCACTAATTACTTTCGTTGTTACTAAAGACACAAATTGTGTAATTTAACTTTTCATTTTAAGTTTTCAAATTTAGCTCTAAAATATCTACAACTTCATAGATCACATTTAAGTAACGTCTTGCTACAAACCCCTGTTACCAACCTTGTGCAATATTAATGCTCCGAAAACCTAGGTGTATTACAGTACAATCTCCATAATCAGAGAGCCACGGCAGGTCATTCAACTTTTCAAATCTCTG
The DNA here is from genome assembly GCA_018207615.1 of Philaenus spumarius. Lineage (NCBI taxonomy): Eukaryota > Metazoa > Arthropoda > Insecta > Hemiptera > Aphrophoridae > Philaenus > Philaenus spumarius. The sequence goes on from JAGFPH010000652.1 coordinate 197,851, forward strand.
CAAAGCCTACATGTATGTGATTCAGTGTCAGTTTTTTTACTGTACAACATAAACAACCATTATAGTAATTGTGTGTCTGTTCTGTGTATTATTGTATTAGTGTAGTGCAATTTCGGAAAAACGTAAACACGTCAAATTAACTTTGGTAAAAAGTAGGAAATTTTAAAATGTTTGGAAAAAGGTGACAAGTTATCTAATTTAGCTAAGAAGTACAATATCGGCCGTGCAACAATACATGACATAAAAAAGAAAGGGGACAAAATCGAGTCTTGATTTGTCGGCGATGACAATATCCGTGGCGGACGAAAACGCTGTGTGTGTTCCAGGCCTTTACGGCTCTGAAAGCTTTCACCACTGCAATCTCGCTGTGCTTCTGCATCTGATATCATAACACTAAATAGACCGCAGGAAAATGTGTTGAGGCTTTCCTTCAATCCAAGAAAGCAAGAACCACACAAAATTTTTTCTCTGTTAAAATTTAAACGTTTTATAGTTCAATTTACTTTATTGTACTGTACTTTTTAGAAATTAAGAATTTTATTCTTGTTTTTCTTCACACTAGAATAATGTATTGTTTTCCAGTAGGGCTATTGTATATTATAACATGTTTTTGAAGGTACAGTAATTAAATATTACATATTTATGCTTACTTATAAACAATGTTTTTATGTTAAATTTTCTTTTGTACCTAATGTTCCACTAATCCGGCAATTTCGGTAATCCGGCACTACCAATCCCTATATAGGGCCGGATTAGCGAGATCCTACTGTATATATTTATTACCTAGAGACTAATATTTGACAATTAATATTCTAATGTTTGTTCACAGACTGTAAAGCACTGATTGTACTTGCCGAGGAAGAGCTGGTAGGGATAGACCTGTCGTCGGACAACTGGAGTATGCTGAGTCTACCGTACTTGGTATCATTGCATGCTAGCGCTGTCACTTGTTCCACGTATATATCTGATGTACCACAGAGTTTGTGGGATGATATCGTAGCTGCGGGTACAACGCAGACGCAGGGATTGTATTCAGACACGGTACGTACAGGAGTTCAATATTACTGGTTAGCATACCCGGCTCCAAAGCTCAGTCATTTACACTTTTAAAACAAGAAAAGCAGATGGTTTCATACTGTGTGCTTTGTGATTATTTTAAAAAGTAATCTATACTTGTAGATTACTGCCATCACCCCCAAATTCAATGGTTTTGTAGCTAAGGCGGGCTATTGCATCCTTAGCTGTTCCTATGAACTGCAAACTGGGTTATGTCCCTTGGGGACATTCTTAAACCCTGGGAAGGAGCCAATCTGCGGATTGCTGTGGCATACTTCCCACATTGCCCAGAAGACTCCAATGAGTGGATTCTGGGCTTTGTTAAGGCTCAAAATGATGACCTCAATGTAGATAACTGGAGGGTGGTCAGGAAGGCTGTTAAAGGGCCTACTACAGAACTAACCCTCAGCATAGACCATATGTCGGCGAAAACCATCAAATCACTTGGTTTTTGCCTCAGCTTCAAATTTGGAAGCAAGATATGGGGGTCCAGGAGGCTAGTGTCTCGGATGCAAGGGGGGCTACCGTGCCCCCTGGACCGTCTGAGGCTTGTGCCCAAGTGGCTCCTGTGTCCATCTAACCTGGAGCCTGGGCTCCTCGAGGCCATCTGGGTCTTAGGAGGGTGATGCTCTGGGGAGGTGGGACAGGTACCTGGAAAAACTTGGCCAGACATTTTTTTTTTCTTTTTGGGAAGTCCCATCCTGAGGGCCCCTCGTTTTCTCAGCGTGGTCGTGCTGTGCGGGGAGGCAGGGGGAGCTATAAAGGGAGGGGACATCGTCCAGAGAGGAAGAGGATCTGGCAGTAAGGCTTTGTTGGAAAGCCAGCTCCCAAGGACCTCAGGGTCTAATGGGAGGAGGGATCAGCAATGACCCACAACCTGTGGATGTTGCAGATAAATCTTAAGCATGCCAAGGCCTCATCTGCTGTGCTGGGCAGGAGATTTGTCTGTGAATCCTTAGACATGGCTCTTATCCAGGAGCCATGGTATAGTGGAGGCCTCATTAGGGAACTCTCAACTCCTAATGGTAAGTTCATTTATGACCACCTCAAAAATGGGGCTGGTCTCGGAAGATTCTTGTCGATTCTGCTCCCTCGGAACTGAATCGGCTCAACACCTGTTGTGCGAGTGCGAGGCTTTCGCACGGAGAAGATTTACGGCTCTTGGAAATGCTTTTATTAGCCCGGAAGAGGTCTGTGGTGTTGATCCCGGGACCCTTATTGGTTTCGTAAGAGACCTGAAAGGGATCTGGGATGATCACTAGAAAGGGAAATATACCACAATAGATCTATACGGGTCGCAGTGGTGAGGAGACTTAGTTCTCCTCTATCCCCAAAAAAAAAAAAAAAATCTATACTTTTAATGAAATCGTGTCTGTCTGTTTGTGACAGCTTGAACTTAGAACGGCTGAACGTATAAAGCTGGGGTTTGAACCATTAGACGCAGCATTTCGTCGGGAATATTTAGTTACCAAAGGCGACTATTTCGCCCTCTTTTGGACATGTTTCTGCTTATAACTTTAGTCTGGTAGCACATATTTTACTCGTTGGATTCAGCTCGCCGAGTTTTTTCAAACGGCCACTTAGCCGATTCCGCAGGTTGCATACTTTAGGACCCCAAAGCAGAACAACGAGCGACGGTGCGACATTGTCGCAGAAAGAAAGTGAGGGCTGCAGAAAGATATCGTATAGAATAAACGTTTTTTGCAGGTCAAAAACTAGGGAAGGGTCGTTTCTCGTTACCGATTCTCCATACCACCGATACTTTATCTTTGGTGTCAGTATCAAAAATCGATAGCCGAACTCGAAACTAGATATTGAGAGATACTCAGTTTATATTATCATTGTCGGACTAGCCAGTACTCGGTTTTTGAATGTAATCTCCGGTATTTGTAATCACATTCTCTATATTTAAATTTAAAACCAATTCAGCATTTAACAATAAAAATATCAGTAGGAATAAATGTAAAACTTTCTTAATTTGATGTATGAAGAAAGGCTCTTGTTTTATTTGTATTCAAGCTTAGGCTTAGTTATTTGTACACAGGAAGGTAAAGTAGTTTCAAGGTCAACCACTTATGGATTCGTTTCTTATCGTGTCTATTTATAGAATTAGGGTGTCTACTGTGACGAAAAGTTACAAATTTGATAGATTGGTAACTAAAGTATAATAATTCTATTTGTTTTAGGTGGGGTAAAACATTTTGGGCATTTTTGGGATTTACATTACACGTGATTTGTTTTTTGTAGGAGTCCTGACGAAGTGTCTTTGTTTTACTTGTTATTCATTCTTGCAAATAGCGACATTTAATTTCCACTTTTTCGATATTTTACAAGTGTCATCTAAATAACATTTTTTCTGACCTTAGCCGTTATAATTTAAATTAAGTTTTAACGCCGGTATTTCATAAAAACAAGAACAAATTATCGTTCTCGGGAATAGTTTTTTTCATGGACATACCCTGTTGTATATTAAATTACGTTTTAATGCCGGCGTTTTATAAAATTAGCGCTGATAATATTCGGACGTCGTATCTTTTTGCGGACATTCGTCATTGTATTTTAAATAATATTTCAACAATGGTGATTGAGAAAGTTGGCACAAATTGTATTTGGGCATCGTTTTTTTTTTTTGCGGACATACGCTGAGGTTGTATTTATTACAAATAATTAGGCCTAGTTGAATTACTGGTTGTTTTTTGTTGATGGGTATCGGTATAAAGAATCGAAAAATTTGGTATGGACCCATCAATATCATAAACGAAAATTTTAACTCGACTGGTACAACTATCACTATTTTATCATCTCTGTTCTAGCCGTAAATACTTATCATTTGTATACTAGTCGATCTGTTTCTCTAGTCGGTCCATTTCAAATGACATTCTGACTATCATTATGCTTACGGTTGTTAATCGACTAGTCCGTCCGTATCAACCAACTAACGATTACATAAGGGACGAGTCGAATAAACTACTGGTACACCTGCTTACTTATTCAACTATAAAAACTATGATTTATTACTAAAACGCCCGCACTTGCAGAAAGTTTTTCGTCTTACCATCAACCGTTGCAGAAAGATAAAACACATTCTGCTTTGGGGCTTTAGGAGTTATAACACAAAAAGGTAGCATTTTTCTTAAATGTTTTGGCCTACCGAGTAACAGCGGTAGGTTTAAAAAAGAATCTGAGACCACCTTGGCGATTGGAAATTTAATTCTTTACAACTTTCATATTTAACTTTATTTTTCTATCGCGATCTAAGGGGTCGAAAATGGAAAAACCATTTGACAGTTTGGCTTTCAGGTATGTTTGGCCGTTATACCTAATAACTAGTTTTTCATAAAAACCATTTTAGTCATGCGGCATTAAAATTAATTATAAAACTTCGACAAAGTTAACGAAGGTATTAAAAGAAAAATAACAGGTTATATACACCATTGTTTTCTTGTAAAATTTTATATCAAAATCGTGTGACTTCCTATACAGGGTGATTCAGTAAAGCGTAGCGGGCTATGCAGATTCAGATTCTACATGCAAAAATAAGTAGAAAATGTAAAATAACATTTTTAAATTTCGGCTTAGTTTAGCCATAATCCGCCATTTTGTTTTTTTACAAAAACTCACTGTAACTCTGGAAACAGGTAAGATATCGACTTCAAATTTGGAATAAGCATTTTATATGTTACGATTAACCAGTGTACCAAACACAAAGAATTTATTTTTATAATTTTCAAAATGGCGGCCGTTACAAATTTTTAACGTGGAATATCTTGAAAACCGTTAACTTTACAAAAAATGTACAAGAAACAAAATATTTTCCTTTTTTAACGACAGACAAAATGCTTTTTTTTGTAGTTTCAATAGGTCAAAGGATAACCGAGTTATCGATAAAAAACATAATTTCTTGGTAATTGTCTACAACAACCAAAATTAGCCTAAAACTACAACTTTTTAAAATTGAACAATTTGTGTAGTTATTTTTCCAGCGAGCTATCAGATTCTACATGCAAAAGTAAGTCGAAAATGTAGTATAACACTTTTTCGATTTCGGCCTACTTTAGCCGTAATTCGCTTGTAGACAATTACCAAGAAATTATGTGTTTTGTCGATAACTCGGTTGTCCTTTGACCTACTGAAACTACAAAAAAAGCATTTTGTCTGTCGTTAAAAAAGGAAAATATTTTGTTTCTTGTACATTTTTTGTAAAGTTAACGGTTTTCAAGATATTTCACGTTAAAAACTTGTAACGGCCACCATTTTGAAAATTATAAAAATTAATTCTTTGTGTTTGGTACACTTGTTAATCGTAACATATAAAATGCTTATTCCAAATTTGAAGTCGATATCTTATCTATTTCTAGAGTTACAGCTAGTTTTTGTAAAAAAACAAAATGGCGGATTACGGCTAAACTAAGCCGAAATCGAAAAAAATGTTATCCTACATTTTCGACTTATTTTTGCATGTAGAATCTGAATCTGCATAGCCCGCTACGCTTTACTGAATCACTCTGTATAAAAAGATTAAGTTCAACATGGCGGGGGTAAACAAACATAAAAGCCCAACCTAATGCAGATCTTTTTTTTAAACTATTCAGAACGGCATTCCTTTTAGCCTAAACATACCTCTCAGATAGATACTCAGCGGGAAGCACTTTCAGGGACGAGAATGGGATGTTGTACGATACAAATTATTGAGATTGAAAAAAAGATAAGAGCTAAGTATTAGGAAAAGTAGGAAACAAGAATTTATCGTAAATACAATTTATCGAGATTAAAAAAAATTCAACCAAAATTTGAATCCGGAGAGGGAGAAATATCAAATTCCTTTTTTTACATCATTGAAATAAATAAAATGTATATGGGGAGTAACTAATTATTTATAAGTTAACCTTCTTTCACTTTGCTATTGATACTAAGTTTATGAAAGCTATTACAAATATAATGTAGCTCATAGATAATACGTACTTTTACAGTTGACTATTATTGATAAACTTCAAATGCAGCTTATTAATTTTCATATAATTGTATTTATTTGAGTAATTAATTGGCATTATTTATTTTACTAAAAACCCAAGCTTATTTGAAACTCAACCTCTACTATGCTCAAGTTATTTCTTTTCAGTGTCAAGATAATTTAAATAAGATATTGCGATATCCTAACCACTTCCCTACTGAGTTGTTTGGAAAACTTCTGTCTATCTTCTTTTTACTCTAATGTACCGGTAACGTTTTAAGTTTTATAAAAAGACGAAAAATGAAACTCAAGATTTTACAAAACGTATCAAAAAATGTATGGCTGAATCGAGAAATGAATTTTATTCTTGACATCAAGATGAGACGATATTGAGTTGTTTCTCGTTACTGCTCGAGAATGTCGAGAACTCGCGCACTCTGTATGGTACATAGACAGTAAATTATATATTTTGTTCGTTTAGGAGTGGCCTATAACTGGTGGTAAAATAAAGAACAAAGAACCTACAGTAAGGCGTGAACTCCTACTAACAGGTCATGAAGACGGCTCGGTTAGATTCTGGGAAGCAGGAGGAGTTGCTCTGAGACCTCTGTACAAGTTTACTTCAGCGACTGTACTTTGTGGAGAGGACGACGGACCACCTCCTTCAGGAGAAGACGAGGAGGATGAATGGCCTCCGTTTAGAAAGGTAAGGTTTATTCTGACAGTTACTACTGCTAGTGTATACTAAATTTAATGTTCCGAGAGTATCAGATATAGTCCATTCAAAACGCAGGGTTATATTGTCGGAATGCGCTCCACTTGTATTTTATGCTTTTTTTGTTTCACGTCTCTAAAATGTTTGTAAATCCCCTAAAAATGCGAAAAACACCCCTTTTTGAAGGCGTTTCTTGAAAAATCTGAATAATTCTGGGGAAATAATCTTAGGAAATATGCCAATTTTAATAAAAATGTGAAAAAAAAGTTTTTTTATTTAACGTCATTTAGGAACGGTTCACCCCGTTCAAAAGGTGGGAATATATAAAAAAATCTTTTAACAAAAGTTCATTCAGAATTACAAGAGAACCAGAGAATATTTATTTTAACTTATTTTCTGAATTTTACTTGGATTTAAAGGCAACGTAGGGTTAGTTTTCATCCCTAAAGGGAAGATGAAAATACCCTCACTCTCGCAATCCACGTTCATGCAAATTCAAATCAAAAAGTTAAAATAGTTTTATCCTTTTCTTATTTTGTAGTATTACCTCCTCTGGTTAACCCTTAAGGTTGAGCGAGGGCCTTGCCAGTTTCGCGACAGCCTTGAGAGAGCTTCAATCTTTTGGCGCTGGATCGCTAGTAGTAGCGAACGAAACTGTGTTCTCCCACCACCTTGCCTTTCTCCTTTCTCTCTCTCCCTGCAAACATCTCTTTTAATTTCTCAATCTAACAGATCAAACTATACTCGCGGCCAAGAAATTAGGCGGGTGATAGAAATGGCGGTGTTGCCACTTCGTGCTGTAGTTATTTATACAAATACACCCGTCAAGTAAAGATTTTTGAAGCGCAAGTTAGTGTGCTTTCTCTCGAGCTTGTGAATCTGTCTACAGAGCATAGTGAAATAAAATTATACCACTGCCTTCAGAAAATGCTACTGATTCCAATGGTATGACTTTTTATTTTTATAACGGCAGCAAATAATTAACAAAAATAAAAATCCTTAATTGTAATTTAATTCAAAACCGCCATGTATTGAATGTTTCACCAAGCGAGGATTTTTTTGTCTTTTTGGTCAGGAAGATTTTGTCTGCAGTAAAGTTGTAGAAAATCGTATGAATAAAACTTTTTGTTCGAAACTTTTTTTTATGAGATTCTTAGTTTAGTTGTAAAATGCATAACTGTATGAAACAAAAACAAAGACACGCGGGCGCTCGGCGAGAACCGTAGCTCGTAACCCTTGTTTAATGTTGTAAGTTGCTATTTTATATTCAAGAGTAAAAAAAGGAAATAATTTAAATGTTTATAGACAACATTTCCTTTACATAGTATATGATGATGATACCATTATTTTTTTCGTTTAACCCACGTACGGCCATGGTTAAAGCTAAAATTGGCCAGCCCGTTTTTAGCGTTTTGCAAGCATATTTTTAAAAATTCGCCAAAAATAGTAAATGAACCCCAATCCAAATGTGTTCAATAGCTTTTTTGTAGAAGAAACTTCAAAGAATTCAAATATGCCACTAAAAATTAGTTTATTTTGAAATTGTAAAAGTTATTAGCTCAAGAAACAAAAAATGTTCAGTAACGAAAGGAAAAAGTTCAACTTTAGACCTACATAAAAAATAGTAAACATGGAGTAAATAGTAAACAGTAAGCGTAAAAAAGTTTCGTAATTTAGTTCTAAATAGAACTGTATAAAAACATTTATCAATTTCAAATTTTTTATTTTGAAAAAAACAGTTTTTATGTTTCAAGTACACAACTGGTACCTACCTAGGCCTAGATTGTAACGTCATTTACTAATATATGCTTTGACCAAAAATGAAATATTATTATAAGAAAGTGTAGAGGATAAATCAAAGAAAAGAACGGTGTACTTGTCTTTCCTTAGTTCACAAAAGTGTTTGAGTTACATTTATCTGAATAACAAAAAGACATCAGTCGAATAAAAACTCCCGAGTCAACACGTGCATGTAGGTTGCGTCATTTGAATAGCGTGGGAACAAACGCCCTAGGCGATCTCACCACAACGTCACTTTCCACTGCTGTCTAGACAATCACAAAACCGGTTTTATCTGGATTACTTGACACAGTTCGAAACGTCAGACTTTGCTCTACAAAATGGTATAAAGCAATCTGTCAAAATATAAGGCGTAGCCTTGTGAATATCTGTTGACAAAATGGCCTGTTTATTGGTTGAGAGACTGTCCAATCGCCGCAAGGGTTTACAGTACCTCATGAATGAAAGACTAATTTTACAGTGACATCTGATTGGAAGACACCAACAGAAAGATAAAATCTTGACGAATCCAATGGTGTATTTATAATAGCCAAAGAAATATTTGTGTAGATAGTCTTGAACGTTGAAGAAGTGGGAAATAACAGTCCAATTGTATGCAGATTCGCGCGTGGAAACAGCTGTAGCCCGATATGCATATTTTAAAACGATGATTACGTATGTAAATATACGTTTTATGAAAAAGTTGTAAATACAAAAATTGAAGTTTAATTCATTTCCTTTCCAATGGTGCCAGTTTTATTACGATTGGATAATTTTAAGTGAATTAAATTAGCGATTATGCAAATATATGCAAATTTTTGCAAATGTGTGAAGTTGTTGCGTTTGCGCCGTCTAACCTGGTGTTGTGGTGTCGTATGGCCGTTCGTGGGTTAAGCCATAATTCCAGTTATTTTTTTCTTATCTTAATAAAATTCCAACAACGTTTTTTAGACTTTTTAGTTAATTCCTGAAGCGAACTAACTCGTACTGTGTGTGAATAAGAAATGTAGGCTGCATTTTAATAATACAAAAGTAATTAAAAATTGTATTTTCGTAACAAAGTATTTTTAAGCCTTTATTCATTATTGTTCATTTAACACCCCACAGGAAACATGTGCGAGATTGAAGATACCACTGTCGTGAACAACTTTACTTCCCATAATTTTCCTATATCTCGTTTTTACAATGTATTTACAGTATTCTATATTTACATATAATTTACAAAATTTATAAGCGATTCTGTTTGTATACAAAGTACAGTAGCCTAATTAAAATTTATAGGAAAACCTATTTAAAGAAAAATCATTAATTTAATATAATTTTAAACTAATATAATTACTTTTTATAATATATCCGTCTTGTGACTTCGTTTATTTTGTAAGTTAATACGCGTTTCGGGTCCGTGGTCCCATCATCAGTTTAACTCAAATCTGCTCCGTTGGAGGTCGTTAAATATTTATATTAAAAACACATAAAACACAACAAGTAACCTGCACATACATAAACTTAAGTTTCGAGGGCAACATCACGATGCACACTCTAAATGGTAATTATATTATTAATTTATAATTATATTTAATTTATAGAAGTGACTCTTATTTAGAGTACATTTTAAACTTTTTCTTTTGTAGGAATGCCCAATATAGGTTTTACCTAATGGATTCCTATTTATCGCTAAAATATTAAATATCTAACATAATTTTAAATTTATTTGGTACTAATTTTAACATATTGTAAATTATTATTCTCATACAGTTAAAAAATGTTGTTTTCTTTTTAAACATACAAATCATTTTGTCAAAAATATACATAAATTTTAAACGTTACGCGAGTATAAACTTCTAATCCTCATTCACATGGAATTTAGTTCCTTTTTCTGTTTTCTGGGGAATTTGTTGATTATAATTGATTACTTCTGGTTACATAATACAATTACAGAAATAATAAATGCTTTGCATGTCTTTAGGATTAAATATAAACAAAAGTTGTTTTAAAAATACGGAAAAAACAATCAATGATGAAACTGGCGAATTATGAGACAAGTATTAGGCCTTCCTGTAACAATAGTAGACCTATAATAACTCGAAATTCGCCCTTCTTGCTTGAATAGGTTTAATTAAGTTATTATGTACATTTTTATGATAACTTATACAGAATGATGCAATTAAATTTTGTTTACTCTTTTTAAAGTTTATCATCGTGTATACATAAATAAGTAATTAAAAGTAAAACAATATTTTGAGAATTCTATATTCAGAGTGTTTGAAAAGTCTGGAAACGGCTTCATATAGCAAAAAGGTCATGTCTTTCAATATAGAAATAAATGCAGTTACAAACATACATAAAAGACCCACTTTTTTGGGAGTTTGAAATTATTGTTCGCCATGTAGAAATAAATGCAAATACACAAAATAATCAATGAAAATTGCATTGCATGCTACTTAATTCTTTTATAACTTTAGACGTTACCTTTTACAATGAGATATAATATACTAAATGTTATTAATGTCCTAAACTTTGTTAAATAACGTGATTAGAATAATATACTAAAATAGAAGAAAATAACTAAACTTTGCTTGAAAAACAAGTACACAGAAAAAATTAATTTAATAAAAATTAAACAAAAATAATTTAATACAATAAAATATTTTTTTATTTTAACCCTAGAACCGGCAGAACATTTGTAACGAGTGATTGTATTGAATATTTGACCCTTTAAAAATCTTTCAATCTCAAAAAGACAAACACCATTGGAAAGGTAATGTTTCAAACTTTAATTTTTGTATTTATAATTTCTTTCTAAAACGTATATTTACATATGTAATCGTCGTTTTAAAATTGTAGATTTCTGTAAACCTGATTCCACGCGTGGATTCGAATACAATTGTACTGTTATTTCCCACTTATTCAACGTCCCAGACCATCTACAGTAATATTTTGATCAAAATTATAAAGCTACCATGGGATTCGTCAATATTTGATCTATCTAAAGATGCCTTGCAATCAGATGTCAGTACCATACAATTTGAATGACTAAGCTTTCTGTAAACCCTTGCGATTCGGCACAACAACCAACATCCGCAGTCACAGCAAGAGAGCGTAGACTGGGGAGGTTTGCAAAAAGGAAGGAGGAGAAATATTGGAATGGGTAAGCAGTGAGCGCAGGGTTGCGTCCCGATTTTGTTGAAGGCGGTTTCCAAAACCTAAGGGTGAGTTTATTTCTTGACGGATTTGAGATAAACTTATGTTGTTTTTTGTAAAAAAAAGTTCAGGAGTTATAGATTAAAACGCTATAATTTTCACCTTAAAAATTATTTTAATACGTTTGTAAAAATTCACTGAATATTTTTAAATGTTGAAATACGTGATTTTTCAAAAAATAGAATATGGGACTTTTATCGCCATATTTAATAAGAATAACTGAAAAATTTAGTTTTCATACGCTCAACCGTTACATAGATGAACTCTTCCCAAGAAGTCGAAAAATTAGCACTTTTACAGCCCATATTTCGCAAAATATTCGTTGTATTTTTTTTGTCTAATTTATATTGATAACATGTTAGTAGGTTAATAGTTTTCAACACAAAAAAACTTGAAAAAAACTATGTCGTAAACCCATCGCACAACCTTAACATAAGGTTAATACTTAAAAATACACATTTAATAAGATTATTTCACAGTAGGCCCACTGTTAAAATTAGCTAGAAAAACCTACAAGAAGAAGCGTGTTTTGCATTTTGATCTTGTTCAGAAAGCTTCATTAGGCTTAAAATGTTGCCTGTAACTGCTATACTGGATCGTAGTGTTTACATTTGGATAAATAAAAAACATTCTGTAATTTTTTTCGAATTCGGCTTATTTTAGTCGCAATCCGCCATTTAGTTTTTTTTACAAAAACTGATTGCATTCGGCCGCACCGGTAAGAACCACCGGTAGATAGATGATGTCAGAGTGGTGGATTCTACCAACAACTGTGCGGCCGAATGCACTGGTATATTGTAACGGTAACTGAAATGTCAAATTCATAAGTTATGGTTTTTGCCGCCATGATTTCTACCGTTGTGGTAGATGATGTATCGCTAATTTACTGCGGTGGGAAAAAAACAGCATCCGATAGGGTAAGTTCGGTTAGTGGCATTCGGTTGCAATAGTGCCTACTGGTAAGTGCGGCCGAATGTACCCACTGTAACTTCAGAAACAGATAAGATATTGAGTTTAAATTTGTTATAAGCACTTTGTATGTTATGATTTTTAAGTGTACCAAATGCCAAGAATTTATTTTCCTAATTTTCAAAATAGCAGGCGTTATAAAATTTTTACGTGGAATATCTTGAAAACCGCTAACTTTACAATAAATATAAAAGAGACATATATATTTTTTAACGACAAACAAGGTAATTTTTTGTCGCTTCTGTAGGTCAAAGGATAACCGAGTTATCGAGGAGAAAAACTGAAACCATATTTTTTTGGTAATTGTCTACAACATCAAAAATTTGCCTCAAATCAAAATTTTTGAATTCATATAGTTTTAATAAATAAAATAAAACCTATTGCTCTGAAATGCTAGATTGATTGATCTGATAATATTTTTGTGTCAGTGATATTAATTATTGAATGAATTATCATTAACAAAATTAACAATAAGTTACCTAATATGGTCCCGCCACATGACTTCTTTCTTTTTTTAACCCAACGCGTTTCAAAGCTTTTGCTTCATCTCCAGACTGTTTCACTCGATATGAGTTCTTCAATACCCTACATTAAAATTTACAGTTGTTACAGATACACATAAAACATTTATAGAAACACATAAAACAACGCGACACACACTGTTTCACTGCCGTCGGACAATTAACGTCTCATGCATAGCTTTGCCTATATTGTTTATTTAGGATTGGTATCCTTGATCTTGATACACGTGTTAGGATTAAAAAAAGGAAGGGTCACCCTGGCGGAACCATATAAGGTAACTTATTGTTAATTAAACAACCGTGACTTGGTACCAGACAAAATGAATCTTAAGTTATACCATTAACAGATAGAAAGATGTCTGAAAGCAGATTCAAAAACATTATTTCTCACGCAGCTTTTGAAAATTGAAAAGGTTCTAGAAACAGTTTATTTTATGCATTGGATTTGTTGACGATTTTATTATTTCAGGATTTGAAAATGGTTATGTGGAATTAAATGAAACATTTCTTTTATTCACCAAGCTGTACATGTTAATGATGGGTGCTAATGAATGCAGACAAGTTTTAATAAATAGAACACATTGTAACATTTTGATACAATTGAAGGATAGATATAATAGTAATTCAAAGATATAGCCTAGAAAGTAAATTTAACCTCAAAATTTGTATTTTGGATAAGGATTCATATAAATGAATATTTAAGTATTTCGGAATTTTAAAATAATAATTAAATAACAATAAACGCTCATATTATAACCAGTTAAAGCTAAATTAAACTAAACTTATCTTTTCTTTTTAAAACAAATAATACAAACGAATTTTATTTACAAGCTTAAAGTAAGTGAGAAGAACGTTTTCATTGTTCTTACGATGTAAATTCATTCATGTTTTGTGTAAATAATATTAAGAATTGATTTAAAAACATTGTAATTAATTTAAATAAGTAATTGGTGTTAGTTTTACGAATTGTTTACTAATAATTGGTGTTAGTTTTACGAAGTGTTGATTTTAATGGTAAAAGAAACTAGCTATGGAAGATTAAATCAGTTAAATAGTTGACGATAAAAAGCAGCGGAGTGTTTTTATTCGTAAATGACATTGTGTATATAAGATATTAAAATGGACATTTTCAAGTTTAAAAGAAACAGTTATAAGTATTTCGAAGTTGGATATATTAATAAACAATTTAAAATACATAAAATCTAAAATTGAACAACAGTGAAATATATTTTGGAAAATAAAGTGTGAGTGTACTGCCGCCTGTTGTAAATAGGATATTCAACACGAGTATAGTAATGGCCATGAGGTATTGTTAGAGCGCCATATCTAAATTTTGTGGGTTCCCTGTAGCAATTCTAAATTAGTATTCACCAAGTACAGACGTATTTGCCAGTTTTAATCCAATTTCATAAAAAATATAAAGGAATAGTGAACATATTATACTTACCTTGCAGTAATATAAGCAATACCTTCCAGAATAATGTTATTTTAAATGGTACAATCAATGAACAGTTTTAAAATTATTAAAAGACAGTCACCAACATTAAGGTAATATCCAGTCAATTCTGATATCTATACCCAGGGTTATAAATAGTTTTGAATAGGTAACAGTGAATAGACTTCTATTTAAATTCAAATTAAACCAATTGGACATAGTTTTTCTGAACATTCGAACTTTGAAACAAAATAGAAATTAATTTTAATAATTCAGTTTGTAATATAGTTTGTTAAGTATAGCTTTAAAAGATTGCCTATTTAACAGCCAGGGATTCTTTAACCCAAGAGAAAGAGATTTGTTTGAATAATAATTTATATGTCAATATTAATTTTGTGTTAAATACATAAAGAGAAGATAATATAAAATTGTAAAGATAATTCCATTCTAAGTTGTACTAGGGGAGACCCCTGCGTGCTCCGCATGCCAACCCCCGGTGCGACCTTCTAAAAACATATGTTATGTTTTATTTATAATAAAAGTGTAGGATTAATAATAACCTCAAAACTAAGGTGGTAAATAATGTTAAATGTTCAAAACAAATTAGTTCGTAAATTTTATAATTTGAATAAATAATTCATTTCCTCCCTTATAAAAATCAATATTTACTTCCACAAAGCAGCTGTATTAGTTAGTTTCTTATTATAAACAGCTGTTTTGTATTAAAATGTTTTTATAACCTTCTGAATACTGTAATCATCATTATTTACATCCACGAAATCAGCTGGATTAGTTTGTTTCTTAATATAAACAACTGTTTTGTATAGAAATGGTTTTTAAATATTTACCATGTAAATCTTATGAGGAAAACCCGACCTTTGAGATTAGCTCACGCCATTAAGGATAAGAATTTTTGACATCTAAAACCTTATTGCAAAACTACGAAATGAGACAAATTTTTCGAAACCTCAAACATTAAAATTGGTCCAGAAATAAGGGAGGAGTTGTGTTTACAAAAAAAAATTAACTGGGTGTGCTTAAGACCACACGTTGGAAGTGATAACTTCTATGACTACGGGGATTTTTAACTCGGTAAATTTGTACAATTATAAGGATTATAAAACTGTAGGTCTATTTGTTCAAATTGTTTATTTATATCCGTTATTATATATTTAAAGAAAGGTAAAAATATTATCTTTTAGTTACCTTTTATTTCATATTGATAGATCAAATGATTTAGAAGTTGTTAATATTACAGTAAAGAAATTAATAATCAAATATGTTATACAAAGATGTACGAATGTTTGCGAAGTTAAACAGTAGGTATCCTTCTTTAAATTTGTATAAACGAATATATTGATGATCAAAGGTTAGTTTTATATACAGTTTATAACCCCAAAGCAAATCTTATAACGTGTAGAAGCCCATATAACTTATAGTTATAGAAGCCTACATTAGTTGTATAACTAATATATAAGAAAATTAACATCACAAGAAATTTTAATGGTTGAAGTTGTAAACATAACCCCAAAATATAATCTACGCTGGGTTTTGTTTAAGAATTACAGATGATGGGCGAAATCAGCTGTTATTTTATATTAACTAATTCTTATGTGTTAATTTGATTGCTATGCTAATAAATGTAAATAATGTATTAATAATATTCCCTCTCCACGATCTGACTTGTGTCTAAACAAAAGCGTGACGCGAGATCTCGCGAGAAATCTGGCGTGATGCGAGATCTCGCGGGAAATCTGGCGTGATGCAAGATCTCGTGAGAAATCTGGCGTGACGCGAGATCTCGCGGGAAATCTGGCGTGATGCAAGATCTCGCGAGAAATCTGGCGTGACGCGAGATTTCGAAAACATAGCCAAGTCGAAAGTGCCCAACGGCGTTATCACTTCAAAAACGGCTTCACGTATTATATATAAAGATTCTCATAAGAGAAATATTGTACTAAAAATAAGTAACCAAAAATATATTGATTAAACATAGAGTTTTGTTAAATAAAAAGGAGTCATTTATTTATGGTTTCAACATTATAAAATATTATTATACATTGTTTCAGGTTGGTACATTCGACCCATACTCTGATGACCCGAGGTTAGCTGTGAAGAAAGTATCTCTGTGTCCTACGACGGGTACTCTAGCTGTCGCCGGCACTGCAGGACATGTTATCGTTGCGAAAATAGGACTTACGACTGTGTCTAAAGAAATGAAGGTGAGATTATGTAATTATTTATAAATAAGATCAGAAATAATCGGACTGTAATGTCGGTGTGTTGTCGCAGTACATTAGCTTATTAAATTTTTTTGTATCTTTCTTTAACCCTAGAACTAGCCTTGTTAATTCACTCGGATTTTTTGCTTTTTGCAAACATTTTTTTTTAAAATTCATCAAGAGTAGTAATTATATCCCAATCCAAAAGTGTTCCACAGCTTTTTTATAGAAAAAGGTCCAAAAAATTGCATATATGCAACAAAAAATTTATTGATGTAAAATTTTAAAAGTTATAAATGTAGTAAACATTTTTTTATAATTTTTTTCCAAGTGTACAACAGTTTTGTAATTAAATTTTAAACTAGGGGCTCCGCCCCTGGACGCTTCGCTTCGCTCGCAGTTAGAACATTCGCTAAAGAATCTCGTTAATCTTTGGCTCGTTTGTACATAGGTTTGTAAAATTATGAAACCAGGCTTAAATATATTAACAGTAATTACAAGATTAATTACAACCTCAAATACATGCTTTAGAAACGTGAGAGGCTTTCATTACGATTTTAGTCCTAGTTCTGCTATCTTAAAATTTTTCAACTTTTAAATTAGATTTTCTCAAAAAATTGCGTTTTTACACGAAATACAACTATATGGGTGTACTTAAAAATCAAAACTACACCTAAATACAAAATTTCTTTGAATTCGTTAGAGCCGTTTTCGAGATCCGCGACAGATACAAAGATAGATACAAGAATTGCTCATTTAAAGTAATAGGATATTAGTGTATAAAAAAATAATACTTGCAAATATTTAAAAGACAATAACATCATAAAGCACACATAATAAAATATAATATATGCACATGGTTTAGTAGGAAAGTATGCAATGACAGGGAGATCGATGATCAAGTTGGTTCCTTCCGGTCAATATTCTGGAAGAGTGAAAAACATTGGGCAACGTTTCAGTCTTTGTTAGTTGGTTGAATTGACCAGACGTACGGCAGTATGTCCTAGATATAAAAAAATGAGTTTTTGATCGAAAGTATATCATTTATCTGCGAAAATAAGTCAAATAATTGTGGCCTGAGGGCAAGTGTATATTTTACAAGAGTTTTTCGTCGAAAATTCCACCGATTCTAAAAGATATAACTTTACGACCATGTGCTTCGAGAAAAGTGAAGTGTGATTTATTTAAGTGAGCTCAGCGTCGATGAAAAGTGATCACGCAAGTATTATTTAAGACAAAATATTTGGAAGATACTAAAATTAAAAAATATAAATAAATTTTCAATTCATTTTTTGTGGAGGATGGACGATTTTGAAAATGTACATTAGCCTAGGCTAGAAGAGATTTTATACTTTTATATTTTTATTTCATTTGGGGTTTAGTTCATTTTATAGTTTAAACAGTCTCTCCCTCTTTGCTAAAATATTTTTAATAAATTTAAAATTGTAAAATTTGTCTATTGTATTATTTTTATGTCATGTGTATGAAAGTAAAATGATGTGTGAGTAAAGTTTTTAGAGTTTGCCATCACATGTCTTAGTTTTCATTTATTTGCCTCGGTCATGCCAAGTAAGTACTAGAATAGCCAGACAAACTCTGATCTCGGAGAAAATTTGGAAAAAGTGAAAATTTAACAAAAAATTGCTCAAAATAGGCCTTAGATAAAAGAATGACGTCACACCTAATTTGCTTGGTTAATGTAAGAATGGCGCGAAGATTACGTAATACGTAATGGGATTGTGTGACGTCAGAGAGCCTAAATATCGATCATATGTGAAAACATTGGTATAACCTCAAAGGTAAACACAGTTTTGAGGTTAGAGTTAAATATTTTTGGAAAGTTAGTTTTTTAAAGTGGTAATTGATGGAAAATTGATAATTATTAAAGGTAAGCATTGGATTAATTGAAAGTAAAACTTAAATACACATATTATCGATTTTTTTAGTATTTAAATAATTTTTAATTTGGACTTGGAAAAATTTTGTCGAAAAATGAAATTTTGTATGGTACTGATTATAATTTCCAAAGCATTGGAAGTATTCCTGATGGTCTGAACTGTCGGAAAAATGTACAACGGTCATAACGGAAATGTGCCTGTTGATTTGAACAAAGTCTGTATTTCATGGAAATATCCGAATATAATGCGAACACTAAATGCGGTTTCCTTTAAGCCGGTTCTACACGATGCTACGAACGCTCGCTAAGTAAGTTCGACAGATGGTACAGCGAATGTTCCTGTTACACGGTGGATCGAATGTTTGATCCAACACTTTAGAAAACAGTTTGGTACAAACGTTTGTCCAGTTGCAAAAATGGACAAGGAGGATAGTCTATAATAATATAATCTTTTAACTGTACATATTTATCGTGGGAAAATCCCCACATTATATTTAGATAGGACTAGATAAAATTTACTTTTAAATTGTAATTTTTTAAATGATACATATTTACAAAATTAGTATCTAATTAATCTGCCTGTGATGTTTCACGGGAAATTACTAGTATGAAATATAAATTGTAGCCTACTTACACGTAAAAATATAAATAAATAATATTACTGATTAAAAAGTAAACACAAAGATAAACCTAAATAAGACGGATCTTTGGCGGGAATTGAGAGTAAATAGTGTTTAGTCGTGTAGTTGTTGAGTCGAATCAAGGAACATTTTCCTTCAAATGTTGCAAGCATCCCTTTGATTCGGTGCATATATACCGACATCGGCCTGAACATAGTCAAATGCGAACGTTCGACACTCGTAGGTCTGATCATCGGCCACACGATATAACGAACCATCAAACGTCCAACGTTGGAAGGTGTTTGTAGCATCGTGTAGAACCGGCTTTACATCAATGGAAAAATTTAGATTTCACTACAAATCGATATAAATATCATTATACAAATATGTTATGGAAATAGCGTGTTCAAAATGTGCTTTCTCATTCGTTGAAATCTGTCCAATTGCAGGGGTTTACAGAAAACTTCATATCTAAGAACCTATAAGAGTGACGAATGATTGGAAGGAAGCCTGAGAAATCTTGACGAATCCAGTAATGTCCTCTTTTTCTCAAAATAAGTCTGTTGAACGATTTTGAGCCTTAGAGAAACGACAAGTTTGAGTCTTTTAGTTGTGCTTTCTCGCGCCAACATTAGCTGTTTAGAAAACTAGAATCTTAAAGCGATTACATATGTAAATATACGTTTTAGAACGATTTGTAAATACAAAAATTAAAGTTTAAATAATTTCTTTTTCAATGGTTTTTGTTTTATTGTGATTGGATGATTTTTATTGGGTGTAATGTAGAGTTTTTTTAATAAATTGAAATTTGAAATCATTACTTTTATTACAGGTAACGACAATGAACATAGTGAGTGACAGAGACAAATTTGTGTGGAAGGGCCATGAGAAACTAACCTTACGAGGAGGGGGAGAAGCTTTGGAAATCCCTCCAGGGTTCCAACCCACGGCACTGTTACAGTTACACCCTCCGGCAGCTGTTACAGCCCTGGCGTTGCAGTCACAGTGGGGCTTAGTAGCTGTGGGAACTGCTCACGGATTGGCTGTGTTTGACTATATACGCAATTGTCCTGTTACGATTAAATGTACCTTAAATCCTCATGGTGAGTAGCTGTATTCAGATCTAAAGGAAAACTAAAATGAAGGCGTAATAGAATAGAACGATTATTTAATTAAACTTAAAACTAACAGTAAGTAGATGTCCAATAAAAATCACGAACCAGATGAAAGGTCACGGAAGACCCCAAAGAGGCATGATTTGTTTCCTAAGGTCATCTATTTTTTCCCTGCTTGAAATTGAATTTCCTACGCCCATAAGCGGCACTAGACTAAATATTCTGGGGGGAAGGGCTAATCGATTATAGCGAAATTTTCTGCGGGATATTATTCTGCGTCTACCACTTACTTCTCCCTTCTTAGGTGTTTGAGAACGTACTGAATACCACTATTATTACATTTACAAATTTACTTTCACAAACAAGTGCCGAAAATAGAAAAGGAAAAATTACACACTAAATTATAAAAAAGCAAGTCGTAAAATTTTAAGTCGTTCCTAAAACTGAAAGGTAGGCAAAAGCCTGTTTTAAGTGTAATCTTCTTTGTTTAACCCTTCAACGTGTTTTGCCGTACGTGATACGCCGGGATTATTTTTGCCTTGGCGTGTTTTGACGTATAACATACGCTCAGGAAAATTACATCAGATTCTTCCATCTAGCGGCTAAACTTGAAACTATCTCGAAGCGATTTATATTGCAGCATAATGTAGTATAATTGTAGATATTGTAGCATAACTATTGGCTGATTTAAAAAAAAAGACACGATAATTCTGTTGAATTTCTTGACGAAATTAGTTCAGCAGTATAACAGCTGTTTTACCATACAAGTTTGTGACATTGTGTTTACTACGTTTTTGTTTACAACTGATCACTTGTAGTGTTTTTATGTTTGTTAGTTGATTGTTTACGTTCGAAAATCATGTTTTGAATATTTTATATTGGTTTTATTAGTGTTTTCTTAGGTTTGTGTTTTGTGATAAGACTACCAACTAAAACTATCTTTTGACTGGTATGTAAATATGTTATCACAAGTAAACGCATGTGTTATTGATATTACCAAAAAGGATGTAATCTGCTGTTTAATTTAGTAAAAGAATCATTAAAATATTCCAAAAAATAAGTTAGTTAGTAACGTTTTTATACCAACATGTTTCATAACTCCTGAAAGCTTAAAAAAGTCCCGCAGCCGGGGGAGTTTCTCTCATAAAAACTCACACGTTGAAAGGTTAAGAACAATTCTTTCTACAACACTGACTACTTATTTTTTCTTTCAACAGTCCATTTATATAGATGTCCAAGATTTGAAGCCCATCCTGGGTCATTGAGTTCCTTAGCAAGTTTTTTACTATCCTCATTGCTGAGAAACTCCTCTCGCATGATGCAGAGCTAATGGGAAAGGTTGCAGCAATTCTCAAAGCTTTGAATAAGTTTGTAAATGTTTCTTGTTGAACTATTGTTTTAATATTAGAAGTTGGTTTTGTAGAGTCAATAGTACAGTGTTTAACAATAGATATTTCCCTTTGGGTAGAGAGGTATTTATTTTTCCAACATCACCATACTTTTCCAAAAAATCTTTTAGATTGATCAAAATCTAAATCAAACAAACCATCAACGGCATTGGCTTGTTCTAGTGATTGTTCATTAAACCGATCAACTAACTTTTCAGTGACATCAATTTGACTTTCTTGCTCTGTTCCTAGGTTCTGAGAGTTTCCAATTGTTCGTTATCAAGAAAATTTAGGGGGCTTAGCTCTCCAAGCCCTCTCCTTTAGCTGGCTATATCCACATTCTACAATTTGTACTTTATCATACGAATCACCAACGTAAAATGTGTGGCAACACTGATTCTAAGTTCAAATCTATTGAAAGTTTCGGTTCAATTTATAAAGTTCAATTGATGGAGCCTTTAATTTGATCCACGCATAATAAATAGTAGAGGTTTTGCGAATCGTAATAAACCAGTTCTTAAACTATTACCTAGCAAACGAACTATCCTAGTACCAGAAAGGGCAGAAATGAATCTTTTGAAATATGGATCCCGATTATTTGTACAATTTCACTGACTACTCTAGTTCATAATTATTTAATGGCATGTTTTCTGTGTTGGAAAACAAATAGTGTCATGTTAAATAACTAGCCTGTATGATTCAAGATTTTTGTTTTTATACCTGTACATTTGTGTAAGATGTCAATATATATTTTGATATTATAAAAATGAATTACCTAAGGTCCGTCCTGTGACTTCAAATTGTTATTCTCTTTACTCCTTCACTTTTAATTACATGTTTCGAAGTAATACTTCATCATCAGATAATTCCGTTTTTCGTTCAATAGAGGAACTCGTCATACATTAAAATTATTTGCAACACATAGCACATACACAAACACATATACATTAAAACAGTCTTGTCCAGCACCGGTGTGCACACTATAGAGTCCGGTGAAGCACTGTCGGTACGAGCTGAGTGCCCTACTGATGCTAATCACTATTGATTTTAGATAGGTATTTGAGAGCTGTGTCGTACAAATGATTAGATTGGAAAGATATTTGGTCATTTAAAATTTCATCAAGATTGATTTTAAATGCTCTATAAATCTCGAACTCCTCTTGTGCGTTCATTATTCCGCCCTTCGTGCATAAATGCAATGACTACACTATTGTGGAAGTCACCTGGTTTGTGATTGTTTTCAGACAAGTGGTTAGCGAAGTTGGAGTTGGCGACATTGCTTCTGTTATTGGGAAGGTGTTCTTTGTATCTACATAGGAATGTTCTCCCCGTTTGACCTTTGTAATATTTGTTACAGTCGGGACAGGTTATTTTATACACACCAGATTTATTTTCCAATGGAATCTTGTTTCTACGTTTAAGAGATGACGAGATACTATTGTTTGTGCGGAAGGCGAGAGTGATATTGAGTTTTTTAAAAATATTGTTTAAAACATTAGGCAGTAAGTTGGTGTATTCTGATGGGATGAATTTGTTGGTCTTAACTTTGTTTGTATCTAAGTTTTTTCTATTACGTTTTTGAATATAATTCCTGATCATTTTATCTATCATAGAGCTCTTATATCCATTGCTTATAGCTATGTATTTGATGATATTCACCTCGTTAAGGTAATCATTCTCGCTCAAGGGGACGGTGTTAAGCCTGTGTATGAAGCAATTAAAAGCTGCCATCTTCTGGGAATACGGGTGGTGTGAATGGGCGTGGATGGTGACGTCAGTGGTAGTTGGCTTGCGGTAAATTCTATAATCAAGTTTACCACTGCCCTTAATGATAGTTAGATCCAAGAAATTGATTTGTTCCTCATTTTCCACTTCCAACGTAAACTGGATTTTTGTGTTGATGCTATTCATATATTTTAACCGCATATCTATAGTGTGCACACTGGTGCTGGACAAGACTGTTTTAATGTATATGTGTTTGTGTATGTGCTATGTGTTGCAAATAATTTTAATGTATGACGAGTTCCTCTATTGAACGAAAAACGGAATTATCTGATGATGAAGTATTACTTCGAAACATGTAATTAAAAGTGAAGGAGTAAAGAGAATAACAATTTGAAGTCACAGGACGGACCTTATAAGGTAATTCATTTTTATAATTTAATTGTGACTTGGTACTGTAAATCAAAATGTTTATCAAATATATTTTGATTTGCTCGAATATAAGGCCACTAAATGTCTATCTAAAGATCTCCTGAAAGTCCCCAAAAAGTAAAGAAATTCAATTTGTATAATCTGGTAGACACCCTGAATGAGCACTGTGGTGAGTAGTAAGGTTTATTGATTATGTTATTATGTGACTGTTTTGTCTCTTATGGTCCGAAGTTTTCAGGAATCCAATAAGAAACGCAATTTGATATACTTTCTACTTCAGATTCCATTTTTTAATAAGAAAAAAGGCTATATAAAATGTAACATTTTGTTTCTTGGCTGCCATTTTGAAACTGCGCTGAGGTCAAATGTTTTTAAAAGCCCTTTAATTTGATATCCGACGTTGCAGTTTGAAAGGTTTTAGATTCGGGCTTTTCAGTTTTCCCAAAATTGAGAGTTTTTTAAAGTTTTTAAAACTTATAGAAAAGTGTTCAAGTTGGACATTTTTAAGGATGTATCACTAGCAATGTTAGGCAACAGTTTTAGTTCCGAGATTATAACCATTGAACAGTAGAACCTCGACTATCCGAGGTAATTGGGACCGGGCAGAGCTTGGATAATACGGTAGGCCGTGAGAAAACCATTGAGGTGTGAGTTCCCTTGTCATTTACAACGTTGTAGTCTGATTTGGACCCATCAGGACTTCAAAATATATTTTATTTGGCTTTAAATAAAAAAGAAGGTTTGATAATGTACTCAAATGAAAGAAATTTTATATTGTAAACTACTGTAATAAAAACCACAAAAATAATGCCTCCAAAGTGTTTTTTATGCTCACTTTTTTTCATTGATTGTCTAGCGTCTTCTTTGTTTGAATACTGTTGAGATACTGTTAGGGGTAGAAATACCCAATCTCTCCCAGGTTCTAAATGACGGATCACTAAAGTTCAAGGAGTCTAATCTTAGAAATAAACCAGTCAGTATGTTTTACAATATACTATATTTTATTATCAAGTGGTTCAGTGGTAGACTATTCTTTTTACAATCTCTCCAAACAAAACTACTATAAATAACTGATTCTTTTACCACTAATCTTCATTATTCTAACTAGATCAATTTGGCAATGCTACCCCAAGACGAAACACCCAAAGAAATAGCTATGTTCGTGTGTAAGATCTCCAACTTCCCAAAGTATAAAATAATATAGAATAGGAC
>JAGFPH010000652.1:223095-235713 GCA_018207615.1 Philaenus spumarius
TTGGCGCAGCCAACTTAAGGCTTGTCAATAGAGACTCTAAGCTTACACGTGTAATGCTGGATCGAATGAGCTTCTACTTTAATTTAAACTAAAAGAAACATAAAACACTTTTACGATGGATGTCTGACAATCTGTTCACCTACCTATTCACCAAAGCTCTCCAACTGGAATTCTCGTAGCCAAAATGATCGCTTCCCGACCAGCAGCGTTTTCTCTGCCTTACATGTCCCACAGAGTCTCCGCCCGGCACACAAAAATACTGGTCCTAGATCTAGGTCAGTATAACCCTTTTATAGTTTGTCAGATTATCCAAGTGTGCTTTACGCTTTACTCGAGTCAGCTATTTCACAACACTTTGCATTATTACTCCACTTTCTGTGTTTTCGTCTTGGGCTAGTAAATTCTAAACTTTATTTTCATATTTGTCTATATTAATTTCTTAAACCTACCCTATTAACCCTAACGATACCCACTTTTCAATTTCCAATCTATTTCGTCTCCAATACCCGGTAGTCACTTCCCCAACACCTAAACCACTTGCCACTTCTCTTATTGAATCACCTCCATCTAATAGTTCAATTGCTTCCCATTTTTTATTTAAAGATAAAATAACACGCTTTCGCTTTCCACTCATAATGACATTCTCATTCACAAAGTTTAACACCGACAACGACTAAGAACAAAATACAGTAGCAGGGAGAAGAAACAGCTCTTGGGAATGGATGGTGAATCCTGAATACGATGCTGCAAGAAGGGAAGTGTATTACAGGTCCAAGAACACTTCGTCTTTCACAATACTACCCGTCCGCTAAAGGTCACCATACTATTGTGTTGGGTAAGGAGCGGAAGTGTTTTCAGGATGTACAAGGCAAACGACAGTTTTGTTTTCTTTCTGTTCAATCTAACACAAAAGTTTTTATGCGAATGCTCTTCGTTATCCAGGCGATGATAACCACCTAGGTTTTTCGCCTTAACCCTGCAACTGTCAGACTACTCAATTTGAGTGGTCGTGGGGGCGTGGCAAGTGAAAACGATCAATTTTGACAACTCTACTTGTAATGAATATTTCACCCACTAAAAACTATCCAATCACAATAAATCAAAAACCGTTGGAAAGGAAATGATCTAAACTTTAATTTTTGCATTTACAAGTTGTTTCTAAACCGTATATTTACATACGTAATCATCGTTGCAGTTTTTTAGTTTTCTAAAAGCCAATGTCGCGCGGATTTTAATGCACCAAAACTACCTTTAATTCCATTTTCTATGTCTTTCAATACAGCCCGCCCGGTATTTTTCTGAGTTATAGCTGTATACTGAAGGATTCATCACACTTTTACCTATCTAAAACTGACATCCAATCCAAAATCGGACAAATAGTTCCAAAGATATGGAATTGTCTATAAACCTTTGCAATTGAGCAGATTTCAACCAATAAAACAACACATTTTGCATTCGAGATATCTTTTATAATTCGAATTATTTCAATAGACTTTTTGATATCTATTTATAGACCAAAGTTCAATCTTTCATTTGGTGTAAAGCAAACTATATTTGACTTTTTAGATATTATTCAAACAGCAGTTGAAAGTTTATATTTGCACAGAATTCATACTACCGCTTGAGTTTGCAAAACAAGGCTGTTTCCATTGTCTTCAACGGTCATATTTTGAATTTCCTTTGTCCGTACGAGGTTTCATTTGTTTCATCTTACTTTTGTAATTCAATTGATTCTAAGTAAAACACTTTTATGATGAGGTAATATACAAGTATACAGTTCAATTCTTTGATTTATTCTCTACACTTTGTTTTAATAATATTTCATTTTTGGGCAAAGCATATATTAGAAAATTACGTTTCAAATTAGGCTGTTTTGTTAGCAATTGTGTATTTGGAACACAAAAACTGGTGTTTTCAAAATAAGAAATTTGAAATCGATAAATGTTTTTATGCAGTTCTATTTAGAACTAAATTACGAAACTTTTTTACATTTACGAAAAAACTACAAAAAATTTTTACGACTTGTTATGTAGGCCTAAAGTTGAACTTTTTATTTTCGTTACTGAACATTTTTTGCTTCTTGAGCTAATAACTTTTACAATTTTACATCAATAAATTTTTAAATTACATATATGGATTTTTTTAACCTTTCTCTACAAAAAAGCTACAGAACACTTTTGGATTGGTATACAATTACTATATTTGGCGAATTTTTAAAAATATGCTTGCACACGCACCGAAATGACTTGGCGTTGCAAAACATTAACATGGACAGTTGTAGGGTTAAAAAAACAAACAATTTATTAAAAATTCACTTATTGAGAAATCCTCTCAAGCTATGAATTCTTTATCGAAATCAATTCAGTTAACTTACATTTATTTCTAACAGAATTGGTTTTAACAAAAGTATTTTTTTTTTATATTTGCCTCGGTTAATACGGAAACTCGTATAACCGAGTTTCTACTGTAAATAAAAATAGCAAAACCAAAATTTGTTACATTTGTTACTGCTATTTCGAATAGGGACCAGGTAAAGTAATTACTTTTGAAAGACCTTTAAACAATGGTACGCTCTGCATCTGTTTACAGCGGAAAATTCTTTATAAATTACCCCCTCTCTCCAAAATACATCCCAAAGTCAGAATGTGTGTGTGACTCGTGGGCACAAAGACATCATTAATACATAATTCTAATTGAGCAATATTCACTAAACACACAAGTTGGAAGTTAAGATTACGTGAGAAATCGCAGGTGGTCCCGGAAATGCAAGGTTACTCTTCTTCAAGGTGCCGAAGAACAAGGTGCAAATCGGCAGTTGCTTAGCAGAGTCTCTTTTGTTCCTTTCCGTACCCTTTTACAGCGGTCCTTTAACGTTTAAACAGGAAGAGCCAATGTAGTTTGTGTGTGTAGATTATAGATAAATTAATTGTTCTGCAAAATAATATGAAAAGAGTCCACCAAATAAACCGTAATTAAAAAGAAAGCATTTCTTTTCACCTCCGAAGTTGAAGAGGAGTTTGCTCTGTTACAACTGGTGTTAGAAGCGGAGGCCTAGCGTCACAATTGTAGTGCTACAAGTGGGATTTGTAAACAATACTTTCCTTTCACTCTTTAAGAGGTAAATAGAAAGGTTTCAGTTGATTTGGGGTCGGGTCTAAATTGATTTGTTTGTTTGACTTACTCCACTAGTGGTTTCACGCTTTACTCGGCTTACCTTAAGCACGACTGTAAATAGTCTAAAATAGTATGCAGAGCAAATTATTGCAGTAAAAATCTGAAGATCAAAATAACGTGATTATTTTTTTAAGTCTATGTTTTAAAATTGTGTTGTGGTTCTCATTACAGATTTATCGGGTGTGGGCGATGCTCCGATTTCAAGGCGGAAATCGTTCAAGAAATCGTTGCGCGAATCTTTCAGGAGGTTGAGAAAAGGTCGATCGACCAGACGTCCGGAGAAAAGGACTGCACAGTCGCCTTCCACACCGACAGATAAGAGGAAAGAGAAGTATGTCGGTAGAAGTTATAGCTATGTGTACTTCATGAGGGTGTGTTTGTTTGTCTTTTTCATTTCATGACGAGAGCGTTAAAGCTTTAGGAACAAATAGAAATAATTTAACATTTTAAGTCGTTAAAAGAAATAAAATCTTGGTGTGTGAGTAGTACATATGAAACAGCACCTATCTATATTTGTACTGATAGAATCAACGTAGAGCAAAAACTATTGAAGATAAAAATACAAAAATTTAAAGGTATCTATTTATATAAAAATGAATTGCTGTTCGTTAGTCTCGCTAAAACTCGAGAACGGCTGGACCGATTTTGCTATTTTTGGTCTTAAAATGTTTGTAGTAGTTCATAGAAGGTTTATCCGTAAAGAAAAGTTTCCCGAAAAAGTTTCAAATTTTGAAGAAACTGAACAGCATTTATTGTATGAACTCAAAACCATAGCTCACAAAAACAGCTGTTCGTATAAAAAGCTTATGTTTGTTTACATGTATTACCATAGCAACATTACTTAGCAAATTTATAATCACTTTAATACTCTTCAAAACCAACAGCTTTTTAAGGTTAGATTGAAAAACTATAAACAAACACAAATAAAAATGCTTACAGAATTATAATTCAACTCAAACATTGGTTATTAAATATCTATATAGGCCTACTTAGAGATATGCTGCTTAAAATATTGTTTATATAAAATATATCATAACTATGAAGTTTTTAATACTTTTCAAAACATATTTTCGCTACTAATAATAATAATAACAAACAAATTATTTGACACCATGCATAACCATAAACATACACGAGTTTAAACATATTATATTGAAAACTAAACAAACAATCTGAATTAAACTAAATGCCATTAAAATATCTCATTCGTAGCTTTATTTTGATATATAATTGTATATTTAAATACTAAACAATATATTATGTTATACTAATTAGGCCTATACATTTAAAATTACAAACTCTATTTGAACCAGTTTGTAACATCCTAAATTAACGCGGATGTTACAAAGTGATTCAAATATCTTTTCTACGACCCTAGCTAATTTAAACCCTAGCTAAGAAAGGGTTAAAAGAAATTCGAAATTTTAGGGTGGTTTGGGGAGGGGGGGTCAAAGTTAATAAAAATCTCTATAAGAACGAATTGGAATGAAATTTGGTGCGTAGCTTTCTCTAAGGCCGTAGGTGCTCGCAACATTGTCAATGAAATTAAGTGAAAGTCAAACTTAGTAAAAACTATAAATTAAAACGATATATTTAAAGCTTTTTCATGTTAGATAGTAGTTTAAAGGAATACAATTTTCAGTGCTTTCCTAAATAGCGTAGACTTTTTTTCATGACCACAGTAGGATACGCACAGGTATTCAACGAACACTTAAAAAGAATTACAATTACGTCAAAAAGACTGAAAATACCAACAACCACGGGCAATGCCGTACGGGTCAGCTAGTATTCTTATATAGTCATAGACGCATATTATGAATGAATTTTGCAAAATTTTCTTTTAAGGCGTAAAAATAGTGAACATGTTTTGGTTCTCTCCCAGCCCTATATCAGATAAAACATTTGTTCGGATTAAAAGCTTAGCAACACATGTTTGTTTATTTTCATTATCATAGAAACCAATTTAGTAAATTTAGAATCATTTTACTATGCTTTACAACCGACAGCTTTTTTAGGTTAGATAAACAAACTAAAAAGCAAACACAAACAAAAATCAATGAAAAAAGCTTACCGTAAAATGGGGTGAATAGGGGACGCTGAGGTGAATAGGGACAAAAACTGGGGAAAATATTTTTCTCCAACGAATATTATTTTACAATAATTACATTTTGTTTAGGCCTAGAGAGTTGTTATTATTTTTCCTGATTTGCGATTTAGTTTAATGAGAAATGAGTTACCCATACCAAAAATGTCTTTACCAAATAACTCTAAAAAAAAAGAAAAAGAAGTTTACTGTCCCTATAGACCCCATAGCAACACCTAACAGGCATTTATGTACAAAATAAATGGCTGTCCCTATTGACCCCGACTTTGGGGAGAATAGGGACAGCGTTAAAAAATCAATAAAAAAATCAGAGGTAACTGGAGAAGAAAAATAAAGGTGTGTATGTGTGCCTAAGAACAACGACCAACTTTTATGCATGAAGATTGGGTGTTATTTAGTTTGGATGTTAAATTATAGCAAAATAATGCTCAAAATTGTCCCTATTGACCCCATTTTACCTAACTGTGTTATAATTGAATTCTATCATCTGTTGCAACACATAAATAAAACAGCTGATTTGGATGAAAACTTAACATCATTTTAGGTTAGGCCTAAAATGAACCAAAACACATTTATTTGCAACCAATTTGGCCGATTTAGAATCAGAAATTTATTCTTCACAACTACCAGTTTTTTTTTTTAGATTAGATAAAAGCAAACAAAAGGCTTACGTATTATAAGTCAAACATCTGGTGTTACATATTATATTGTTTCCTTTAGTTGGTAATATCAAAATTTGTTTGAAATGTTGATTAAATTGATTGTTTAAATATTGAAATTGCAGTTCCAGGCAAAGATAATCGCTCAGGTTTTTTGCCTAAAAAGAAAAATTGCAATTCATGCCGTAATACAAATTATTGTTGTTGGTCATGTCTATTTCGATCTCTCTTACATTAGCTATGTATAGGTCACCGCACAATCATTATTTCCATGCAAATATCAGAGTATACAAGAAGCTGTTTACATTGGCTTTGCCATTGGTCGCTGCCGGGGTTATGGAGCGAAGAGAGCAGGGACGGAGCTCCTAGTGTATATTAAACGGCTTTGTCCTGACTGACTGACATAGAGTACAAACTACTTAAATAGAAATATGAAAATTAATGGTATATTCTTATCAGGTCATAGGTGCACACTAATAAAGAATTTTGTAAAAAAATTTATTTTAAAAGTGTAAAAATAGTACAAAATTGGGGTTAACTCCCAACTTTATATCAGATAAAACAGCTTTTTAGATCAAAACCTTAGCAACACAAGTTTGTTTACGTTTATTATTTAGTAACCAACTTAGCAAATTTAGAATCACTTTATTATTATTCTTATCCAACTTTTTTAGGTTAGGTCAAACATCTTTTGTAATTAATTCGCTATTCTGATGTTTCAGTAGCGACTCGCCATCACTAAGTAGAGGAGGTGCTACGCCTACGACACCTGCGGAAGCAAAGCCAATAGAGCGAGCTGTAGAAGCGAGGCCTGTAGACGATGCTCTGGGAAGTATGGTCAGGTGTCTGACGTTCGTCAGGACGTACATCATCAGTGGTGCGTATACACAACATTGTAAGAACGCTTGTTGCTTTTATAACAAAGTATGCATATTTTAGTACAAATTACAGGGTGTTCCGCGTAGAAACTTTCTGTGTTTATGTTCAGCTGTGAAAAAAATGAAAAACGTTAAACAAAACATAGGCCTGGAAATGCTTCTTTTATAGACCAGTCAATGGAGCAAAAAATTAGGCTAATTTTGTTATTGAATTTAACAGCAGCGACATCCACAGTGACTTTCAGGGTAGCACATAGGTATGTAAAATACAAAAACTATCAGGCAATGAGCTTTTGTGCATTTTTTATAAACAAAAATAACAATGAATTAGGATATTTTTGGGTTTTTCTTTGATATTATAAAATCTTATGAATGGATTACGATACTTCCAATACATTTGTAGAAAATTAAATAACCTACAAAATGTTTTTTTATAAACCCGAGAAAAGTAAAAAAAATGCTTAAAAACTACTATTTTTCAAAAATGAATATCTTTGATAATTTACAATATTAAGGACAGATCTTTAGGAAAATAATTGTTTATTATTTGTACTTCAAACAGGCGAAAGATGAAATTTGTCGCATTAATATTTTTTCCACAATTGCAGTATAAACAATTAGGCCATTATCTTGCATGCTGCGGCCTATTAACCTGAGTGGCCAGATTTAAATTTACCAAACGGATTCTGAAAGTAGACATTACAACCTACAATTCGTATATCTTCGATTTTCGAATAAGGTTGATAAAGTATGATAAAATGCTTCGGAACATAGCGCGAAACGCGTAAATTTGCGACATATGGGCGAGAGAGGCAGTGGTCTTCTTCTTCTTGTGTGGGCGGTCCGAAACCTTAAGCACGTCAGCCTCTTGGGCTTATTGCACTCCCACTTAAGGATGTTGAACCCTTAGTTACCCTTGTCGAGATCCATAAGCCTGTTGAACTTAAGGATCTTGCTGACAAGGTCATCCTGAGGTATTGTTTGTCCTTTGTTCAGCCTGTTAAAGGTTCTATGACTCACCTGCTCAAGCCTCTCACACTCATAGATAAGGTGTTCTGCAGTCTCCTCCTGCAGTCCACATTTCCTGCATTTAGGATCTCCGGTAAAGATACCCATATTTTTCATATGTTTCCTGAAGTGGCCGTGCCCTGTGATTAGGGCAATTACCTCTTTTGCCTTGCACCTACTTAATGACAGGATGTCCGATGCAATTTGTCTTGATGGATCAAGAAGTGAAAGCTTACTCATCTTTAAGCCTTGAGTGTTCTTCCACCTCCTACTATGTTCCATCCTTGCCCAGTCGGCAACCACTTGCATGGCTGTCGTCTTGGATATGCCACAGAAGGGTTGCGGTCCTGTGAAGTCAGAAGCTGACGCCCTGTTTGCCAGCCTATCTGCACGTTCGTTTCCATCTACTCCAGCGTGTATAATGGTATTTTTAATGTAAACTATAATAAAATACTTGTCCCAAAGTTGGGAGTCTTTTATAATTTATAAACTATAATTTATTATGTAATTTCCTTTTTTTGTTATTAGAAAGTCTAATATTCTGACCCTACTCAATTCAGATCAGTATTAAACTCCTAAATTGTAAACAATAAATTAATATCAGATGGAATTAGGTCACAAGAAATAAGCATAAATTTATTAACTCAACAGAAATAATTTGTACAATATATTGTTATTTAACATCCTTAGGTTGGAAAATATATTGTCTTTAATACAATTATGGAAATGCCTTCGGCTTAGCACACCTTATTTAGCACAGTGGAAGTAAATTAGAGTTCATATTAGGCTAGTTCAATGTTAAAATATAAATAAGTTAAATAGGTTAATCAATTAATGTTCTCGGGGTAGGTAATCGTGCTGCTATGAATAAGATTGATAGCTACTTATTTATACGCAATAATGAATTTACTTTGAAAGATCTAAAAGGTTGGCATTTTATATTTTAAATTTTCTTTATAGATTAAATTTTGCTGTTCATAGTTAAAAAGAGTTCATAGTTGATATATAGAAGTTATAAACAGAATATACCAGTTCTGTTGGTACTTTTCATTGAATTTACAATTAGTATTTTAATAGTCACTTTGAATATTTACGATGCACATTCCGACGATCTTGTATAACTGGAGGTGACGCTAACACTTCTTAACTCTTTCTGCCAAGCGTCGTTTTTTTTTAGCTTCTCTCTCGCGGTCTCCTTCGAACGGCGTATCGGACATGACGTCATCCGGCATCTTGCGTTGCGATTGGTTCTTTTCTTAAGCTGTCCGACTTACGTCACACATTACTGATGTTTTGAATTGCTCCTCAGTGTATTAATACTAAATTTCTGGTGGAGTTTACTACAAACGTTTATTTTGTCACTTTTTGCTTTTATTTTAATTATGTTACTGGTATTTTAATTCTGATAGATGATTGAATACTTATGATTCGCCAAAATATTATTTATTACTTTTAAATTTATAAAAATCCGCGTATTAAAATAACACTGGTTTGACGCATGTTGAATAGTTGTTGTTTTGAGTATAGATGGTGTTGAGAGACTAATTAATCTAATTATTATATTCTATTGTGTCTAATCTAGTTGATAATTATTATACTAATTTTAAAATTCTGTTCTTTAGCTTTTGGTTACGACTTAGGGTTATTTATCTGATTTGAAACATTTAGTTTTGGTACTGTATTCTAGACGATCTTTGATTCACGTAGCGATATGAATTAAACATGGCGGTTGTCTATGTTTACCTTCTGTTCATAACAAACTGTAAAAGTCCGTGCTTATACTAGTTTTAACTTACGATACAGAATGATTGAATAAATAAATAAATGATGTATGTATGTGGGTGTTTGTGCTGTGCGTAGTGTAATCTGTTATAAAATTTACAATTGTTGGTGTGTTTGTTTAGTTAGTTCAGGTTACCCTACTTCTAGGCTAAAATTTTAATCAAGTTTGCTATCGTGATTTATTTTCTAACTCAGTTATTTATGTGTGCGGTTTTTACTATCTAAGGTTCATAACATTTGCTTGATTGGTAATAATATCATGTAATTTTGAAATTCGTATATACTTCCTAGTACTTTATGGCTATTTCTTTACAAGAGGTTAGGTTGGTTCTCTTAGGTAGGCTAGGCTAATGAATGTCATAGATAATTCTCTTTTATTTATTGGTTAATTATTACTTTTCGATTAAGATGGGGTTTGATACATCATACGTGTCCTGGAACCCAACAGAGTGTAACCTCGTTGATGCCCGCAAGCTGTTTGATGGATTCGGCGCATTCCCAGACTAATTTTGACCTGATCTCGTTTGAGCTCAGGGCTTTTAATGCAGCCTGGCTGTCTGTGTATATACAGATTTCTCTATTCATGTGTCCGAGTCTTAGGTTTTCCCTGGCACATTCCAATAAAGCTGTGATTTCTGTTTGGAACACTGTTGGATTTTCCCCCATTGGCAGCACACATTCCTGCCTGGGGTATCCACCACAGATCCCTGCACCTGTACTCCCTTTAGTCTTTGAGCCGGAGGCAGTGGTAGTGGGGGAACCAACTGCGGAGGAAAGATAACTTCAGGCGGCACACATCAGCTGCTGGTTCCCCCACTACCACTGCATCTCTCGCCATATGCCGCAAATTTACGCGTTTCGCGCTATGTTCGGAAGCACTTTTATCGTACTTTATCAACCTTATTCAAAAATTGAAGTATACGAACTGTAGGTTTTAATGTCTACTTTCAGAATCCGTTTGGTAAATTTAAATCTGGCCACTCAAGTTAATAGGGTGCATATCACAAGATAATAGCCTAATTTGTTTATACTGCAATTGTGGAAAAAATATTAATGCGAAAAATTTCATCTTTGCGATGAAAGTAAACTCAATGCTTTTTATGTGAGCACTTTTCCGCTCGCCTAATGATAAGTGGTTCTTTCTTCCCTATTAATGAGGCAGTAGCTGGAGGGAAAAATGTATTCTTGACTTTTTGTTAAACATTGATGGTTTTTGCATTATTCTAATTTCAAATATTTAAATGGCCGCCATTACCTATGTTTATATGAACTTTATTCATTGCCTGTCAGTTTCTTTGTGAGGCACCCTGTATAAGGTTAGTTGCACATTGAGACGTAGGGCAGAGCAGGGTAGACTAGTAAGTGCTTCAGTGTGGTTTTGTACACCATGCAATAAAAGCTACTGGATGCTGTCAGGCCCAACATTATATCATGTGATGTATAAACCCAGGGCCGGATTTTA
The DNA here is from genome assembly GCA_018207615.1 of Philaenus spumarius. Taxonomy (NCBI): domain Eukaryota; kingdom Metazoa; phylum Arthropoda; class Insecta; order Hemiptera; family Aphrophoridae; genus Philaenus; species Philaenus spumarius. Next base: position 234,163 of record JAGFPH010000652.1, read on the forward strand.
CCTTTAACCCTTTTAGTACGAGGCCCAATATGCAAGATTCGTCAAAAAATGCCAAGCTGTTTTTTGCATTTTTGTAGTGCTTTTATATTACATTTCATAACTTATAAATTATTCATGCTATAACTCGCCTAAGCTATAACCAACACTGAGGTTGGTTCTCAGATTGAAACTGGTCAAATTTAATTACATAAATTTAAAAAAAATCTCAAACAGCTGGCTTAGCAACTAAAATTTTGTAAAAACTGTGTTTTTAGTGCCATAACACTATTTGAATCATTCACTATCATATTAAAGCATAATTATTATTGAAGAAGAATATATTTTATACATTATTAGATTAAATCATAAACATCCACCAAAAAACAAAAAAATACATTAAAAAAAAACAAAGTTTATGTGACATACCTTTTTTTACAAAAAAACACAATTGGTAAAAATAGTAACTATTTGGCAATTGAAAGGTTCAAATTATGTGTGTATGTTGCCGTTTAAAAGAATTGAAGAAAAGGTGTGATGAACTTCGTTCCTGACGGGGAGGTCCCACGACCGCACACATTTACTTTTTTAACTAAGAGATAACTAAAAGACTAACTCATAGATTTTTAATATACAGTATCACATTGATTCTTATAAATTTAATATTATTATTATTATTATAAATTGATTAGGAAGTATTTATGCGAAGTTTGCATCTCAATTTACTAGGGATGGGTCGGTTCCCGGTTCTAGAGTCAAATCGGTTCTCGGTTCTATTTATTATTCGAGGAATTTAACAAGAATTTAAGAGTTAAGTATAAGATTTAATTTGAATACTGAAATGATTAAGTATGTTATGTACAGATAATTAAATAAAAGTATTCAGCTAAGTTGAATTACAGACAAAAAGTCCATCACTCTCAACGTCTATTATAAAATATTGCCACACTTTCGATGCCATTGCTGAATAGACTAGCCTACACTCCGGTTAAGTTTCCACATATCCTCAACTAACTAAACCTAATCAAATTAATATGTTAATTCAGTAGAGCGTCGATTATCCGAACGTCAATCATCCGAAAGCGGAAATGTACTGTAAATAAATAAGTACATTACAGTACTGCACGTAATTCCGAATTTAAAGTTTTTTACTCGCGTAATCAGCTGAGTTGTAGACTTCAGGGAGTTTGTGCGCTCAACGGAACAGCGGCCGCTGTTGAGTCAGCCGAGCGCTTGGCCGCCCGCTGCTGCCAGTCGTGAGTACACAGTGAATTTAATTACTCGAACAAATTGATTATCACAAGTCCCTCGGTCCCAATTCGTTTGGAAAATCGACGCTCTACTGTATTAACTAATGCGGTAACTAAAACAAAAATATTTAAATTTAATAAAAAAACGAATAAAACACTGCACTAAAACTGAATACTGTACGTATTTACACAGAGCTTTATTAACTTGACATTACTGTACTTTGTTATAACAAGTTGTTCAGACTTCGGCGGGACTAAGCTGATGCCGTCGAATCAAATTTTTGATGATTGAAGTTCCGATTATTTCTGAACTCATCCGAATTGA
>JAGFPH010000652.1:251102-264889 GCA_018207615.1 Philaenus spumarius
GTTTAACGAAGAAAATACTCAGCTTCTAGCACGCTAAAGTATTTTATAAAAAACAAGTATCTGCTCTCGATGCGTCAAATTACATCGTAAAAATATTAAGGCCCCCGAGTTTCCCCGAGCAATCGTTTATATAATGTTTTTCGGCACTATTTCATTGCCAACCTAAGCTTTCTACCACTGTATTTCGAAAATGCTTTAAAATCCATTTTTTCGCCAATTTCAAACTACTAGTTTACGTAACTTTTCATCCTGAATTTTATTATAATTTTTTCATAATTTTGTAACATGATTTAGCCTTTGTTTTAATTAAGTTTCTATTGTTTCTTTGAGTACGCCCCTTTTCGTAAACTGGTCACCCTGTTCTCCTTCCATCAGTCTCGTCTTTGGACCTCCCCTCTACTGTCTTGCGTTCTTATCTGGCTTCCCTCAGTTTTGTGCTATGGAAATCCTTTTTCCATGTAACCCTTCCAGGTTTTATCCGATTTTCCTGAAACTGACATCATTTTCCTCAGCTCGTTGTTACCTTTCCACACGAACTCGAGTGACGTTCGTACGACTCCTGGTTCGCGTACACGACCCGCGCGCGTTTTTCCGCGGCGATTTTTCCCGGAAAAGTCTTAATTTTACACTTCTTTCGGTTTTTCTTTTTCCACTTTTCTTGTCCATTGGTTTTCATTCACTAGCCGGATTTTCATCTCATTTCTGCTTCTGGTTGTCTTGCTGTGGAGTTAGGGACTTCAACGATTTTTCACAAACTAGGGTTTTACTTTACTCCCGAAACATATTTCAAATACTGGATTATTTTTACATAACTACTTCGTTTGCATACTATTTACTATTTTGAATTGTTAAAAGTTTGAGTTTAAATTTTTCATTAGCTGCAAAGGTGCAACTTCTATCACCTTTTTCCTTTTATAAATTTTCTAGTTTTTCTTTTACATTATAAATTACATTTATCAATACTAAAACTTGTTTTAGTTAGAATTTAAAAAACTTTATTTTTAACTTACTCTTTTATCCTTTAAACTTTATAAATTACCATTAACTTTTTTATATGACAAAATTTCGCTAAAACTTATTTCACCTTTATTTTAGGCCTTTTTAAGAAAAGCCTAAAAAACCTTTTCTTTTTTAAATTAGAGGAATTTTGAAAATTTTCTCATTCTTTGAAAGCTCGTATCTTACGTAACTTTATGATTTTTTAATATCTAATCTTGCAGTAAATACACCCGCGGTTAGCGTAATGCATTTCCCGAAGATTTTTATTTTTTATTCAAATCTTGGATTTTGGCTTCCCGTAGGAATCTTTTAAGTAATTTTTATAAGTTCCCAATCCTTTTCAGACAGGCAGGGTCCAAAAGTTTAATTCTACCCGATAACAGACCGCCCGCGTATACATGCTGATCTCGTGACCTACATTTGGCTTTAACTCCCGGCAAGTCCATATTATTCAAACTTACAAAATTAATTGCAAATTTAAACTCAAGACCTACAACGAGTTTTGTCCGTTGTAATATATATATATAATTTTTATGACACTCCAAAATGTGTTCTGGGGACCATGATCAGTACTCACTCACCACTCCCAGTCTTAGGTTTCACCATAAGAGTCACTGCAATAGCTCATCTTTACTGTAGAAAATCACTAATAAATAAAATATTTTTACAGATGAATAAAGCGCCTTTACTTGACCTTAAATTACCCAATTACGAATGTAGATTAACTCAACGTTCTGACCAATTCTAGCACATCAAACTCTCTTTGGCCCAAAACCAGCCTTGATGAGGCTATTACTAACCCTAATAAATATTACACGTAAGAAGTTAATAAATTACCCGAAGTTGCACACCAACTCGTCCAAGTTCGGCTTACGAAGGTGGGTTTACATTACAAACATTTCGGCAAGTAATTAACCCATATATGTTGTTTGTCGCCATTCCGACTACTTTTATAAATGAATATAATGTTTAGGGATGTGTGAGATTGACTTTTTGAATTTGAGATGATAACAGGAGGTTGTTTAATACAAATTATCGAGAAAAAGACGAGAGCTTAGGTTTAGGAACAAGGGAGAAACGAGAATTTATTGAGAAAAAACGAGAATAGCGTTTTTGGAACAAGAATGAACCCCAAAATTTTAATCTCAAGTTGAAAGTGAGAAATAACAAATACTCTTTTACATCATTGAAAGACATATATTGTGTATTTTGGGATGAGTTAATTATTATAGTTCATTTCACCTCAGCGTGAGGCAAAACCAAATGACCGTAATAAAACCCTTACCCTTAGGCCTATTGTGCGACATCAGGGATGGGCACTTGTCGTCTGCCTTTGTATTAGAGTTATTGCTGTTTGTCCCAGTGTCATTATGCAAACTTTTTTAATTGAAAGAAAAACTTAAAACAAAATATATCACTCGCTGTGTTTTGATTGCGTGATTATTTTTATACCAAATATGAAGGAAATCGGTTGATTTTGGGGAAGGAAAAGTAAATAGTTAAGTCCTATGTGTTTTCAAATATTTTTTATCATCATGAATACGGAAATAAATTTACATTGAATAATGATGTTGAGTTTTATAAAAACCTCTTACTACTGTACACAATAATCATCACATTATAGTGGCCCGACAGTTTTTTTGTTAATTAAATGCAGTATTAAAATATAGACATAAAGTAAATAACTGTTCTATATAGGCTGTCCCATAAGTAAAGTGCCAAACTTCGGGAATGGTTCTATGGGTAAAAATAAAAAGGAAATCAAGAATAACCAATGTTTATGTTTTGAATTGAAAACTCATAAAAAATACTTTACTCTTTATTTGGGCATTGGGCATTGAAAATTGATAACAAAATCAACCCCAGTATTATTAAACAAGCGTAAGTCCTTGTAAGGGAATATATTAAATTTATATGGCACGCCTACGTCATTGAAATAAATAAAGTAGTATTACTCTATTGACCACATTAGACTAATGACTTAATGAACCAATAAAGTAGCAATTTTTCACAAAACTTGATAGTTCAAAGAAATTTCAAGATTTCCGTTAAATATACTGTATTAGTCAAATTATATTAAATTTATAAATTAAATTAAAGATAAATAATAGACTATCATTATTGATGTACTTGTTTTGCCTGTCCCTAAATAGCCTATTCAAATTTTGTTTAGTGTGCAAGTAGCTAGAAGGAATAGACTATGTTTAATTTTTATCCGTGCTATGTACTGCAATAAGATGTGTAATTTTATATTTTCGTGTAGCCCATGCTCTGTTTGTCTATAATATTAAGATGTATTTAATTTTAATTGTATTTTATGCTCGATCTATATAGAACAGTTATTTAATAGTTTTACTTTATGTCTATATTTTAATACTGCATAAGAGATTTTTATAAAACTCAACATCATTATTCAATGTAAATTTATTTCCGTATTCATGTTGATAAAAAATATTTGAAACACATAGGATTTAACTATTTACTTTGCCTTCCCCAAAATCAACCGATTTCCTTCATATTTGGTATAAAAATAATCACGCAATCAAAACACAGCGAGTGATATATTTTGTTTTAAGTTTTTCTTTCAAATTAAACAGTTTGCATAATGACACTAGGACAAACAGCAATAACTCTAATACAAAGGCAGACGACAAGTGCCCATCCCCGATGTCGCACAATAGGCCTAAGGGCAAGGGTTTTATTACGGTCATTTGGTTCTGCCTCACGCTGAGGTGAAATGAACTATAATAAGTTAACCTTCTTTTGATTTGCTATTGCTACTAAGTTTGTGAAAGATATTACAAATATAATGTATCTCATATGTACTTCAACTTTAAGACTATTGATCAATAACCCTTTACTCTACATATGTGCAACTTATTTATTTTTAGTTCAGTAATTAATTGCAATTATTTATTTTACTAAAAACCCAAGGTTAAATAAAACTCAATCTCTACTATGCTAAGTTATTTCTCATCAGTGAAAAGTAATAATTAAGTAATTTAAATAAGATATTGCGATATCGTAATCACCTGTTGAGTTGTTTGGAAAACTTCTGTTTATCTTCTTTTCATTCTAATGTAACATTTTAAGTGTTATAAAAAGACTAAAATAAAACTCGAGATTTGAAAAACATATCGAGACATTTATGTTTGAATCGGGAAAAGTACAGCCGAGAAATGAATTTCATTCTTGACAACGAGATCGAGACGATATTTGTTCTCGTTACTGCTCGAGAGTTTTGAAATCTTGCACACCTCTAATAATGTTTCAACTTATCGTCGTTGGTAGTCACTTGTCATATTGTACAATTACAACAGACAACAACACCCGCCCAGTATAAAACATCAGGACCAGTGAAGTGAAAACACTGACTTCTTAACAGAACTGGTTTCGACTAACTGCTTGCACGATCGGTTAGTCGCTTCGTCTCATAAATTTCCAGACGGTCCAGATAGCACTAGGACCTGAACTCGGCACAAAATGAACCCATGAAGGTTCGAGATCGTGTAACAAGTTTATATACACGTATCTTGGGTTGTCACAATGCATGGAAAGTATAAAATGGTGTTCTTTTTCTTTTTTTTTAGATAAATTGGAAATACGAAGCAGTTCTATCCTTATTATTAAAGACTACAATGAAATTTGTCTTCCTTAGTCGTTGATGTTAGTTTGTGTTTTCTCTAATCATGTTAGACTGTACTGTATTTTGTATGTTAAAGTCATTTTAGTTTTTAGGGAGCCTATTAAAAAGACCAACACCAATATGTTTATGCCTGATTTGGCTTTTACCAAGTCTTAACAAAAGCCCCATCAATCAGAAATTTATTTCTGGGTTATAATAAAATCTACCAGAATCTTTTATATGTAACTTGTTTTGTATAAGTGCTATTCGTAGCGTAAGGGGCATTGTGTACCAGCTTATGGGAGTAAATGGAATCTACCAGCTGCACCTGTGGGCCAAACCAAAAGTAATTTTTGTCTATTTTTGTTTGGTAATGATATTATCTAGCAATTTTAACTAATCGTTTCTTAGGAAAATATTACTAAATCATTGTGTAGCCCAATTTTTGTATTAAATTGAATTGCTGTGGAGAGACAATCTATGTTGAAGATTGTCCTGAATTTCATTTTAATATTTCCAGAATTGTATTAACCCTTTTGACTCTCATTTCGGACTCCCCATTGGAGCCCCCAGATCTCATTTAATACACAGGTATTGGAGTACACTCTAGAATACAGTACTGCTGTAATTAATTATTATACTACCGATAGATACAAATTGTTACATGTAGACCATTTGTTTCTCTTTTAGTGCAATACAAAAGCTAATGAAAACACCAAAAATACAATCAAATGTTATCATGTAGTAATTTACCAATCCAGCCTAACTGTCGGTTCATAGTAACCTCAAAACGGTAAATAGCAGCACGATTATAACGAAGAGTCACTCAACATCGTTCACAGAAAAATAAATAAGAAAGTATTGTCGTATATTTTCAATCGGTGACTCGCAGAATATACTGAATACAATCGATTGTGTCGAAATACACCACTTCGAACGGTAATTTCATGCAGAGTCATCGGTAATATCGAGAAAAAATCTGATGTGCGATTGGAAATGGGAAATGGCCACTGTCGACTAGCAGCCGTCATGAGAGTCGAAATGGTTAGACTTACAATCGTGTGTTAATATAAATAAATATATTGGGCTGTTTGTTTTTTCAATTTTTTCTGCTGAAGCGCCAACTTTAGAACTACAATACTAGTGGATTTGAATGATATTTCTCCTAGTAAAACATTCGGTTTTAGTTTATATATAGTGTGTAGACATAGTGTTAGTTATTAGCTCTATGTTAGTTGCATGCGATTGTACATGTTTGTGTTTTTGGTGTTATCGTTCTATGTTTGGTTATGTAGCAGACGCTCCGGTACCAGGGCTAGGGGTCATAGTGGAGTCGCACCTCGCCCAAGAGGTAGACAGTCAAGTTGGTTCGTCCAATCACGCATTATTATGTCTGCATGTGATGCAATAACACTGAGTGCTTTTCAAATGCATGACCTACTAACAAATGTTGTTTCGTAGTCCTGACGCTGAGCATATCTTTTCAGAGGTTACATAAGTTTTTTAAGGGAATATTAGGGCCTACACTGAATGTAGCCAAAAATTTTAAAAAGTTTAAATTTTTGAATCCTAATTTTGTTCTACATTTTGTCATCAACAAGAAGAATACAAGTCAGTACTTACACTAGACAAATTTGTTTTTCTGAGCAAGAGCACTCTATTTAGAACTTGTACATTGGCTTATTTGTTTGTTGTTGGAAATTTCACTGTGAAGTTTTTGAAGGACCTATGTGATATATTATAAGCATTTTAAACTAGTTATGTCTGTGTACTGGACAAGCGTTACTTCAATCGGAGTCTCACAAAAGTTTTAATTTCTGTGTTTTTAGACAAAAATCTATATTTCTTAAAGTTGACTGACAAAAACTACACATTGTACCACCATAGATCTACCTGTATTTCAAAAAGGCATTCTCTTTAAATAACATGAAAGTAAACAAAAATCCATCAAGTACTTTTCAATACCATATCTATTTAAAAATACTCGTTAAATGTTAGATGTCCCTCTGTCCTGTGGCCTCTGTCGGGCAGACTACTTTCTCCTTCCTCAAAATCGAACCGCGAAATAAACAAACTACTGCGGTGTTTTTAACCCTCCAAGTGGCATGGTTAAAGCTAAAATTGAAAAGCCTGTTTTTAGCGTTTTGCAAGCATATTTTTAAAAATTTGCCAAAAATAGTAAATGAACTAAAATCCAAAAGTGTTCCATAGCTTTTTTGTATAAGAAACTTCAAAGAATTCAAATATGCCACTAAAAATTAGTTTCTTTTGAAATTGTAAAAGTTATTAGCTTAGAAAGCAAAAAATGTTTAGTAATGGAAGGAAAAAAAAATCAATTTTATGCCTTCATAAAAAATAGCAAAACATTTTTGTATTTTTTTTTTCAAAATACACAAAAGTTTTATAATTTAGTTCTAAATAGAAATATGTAAAAATATATTTAAATTTCACAATTGTTTAGTTCAAAATAACACTTTGAATGTTTTTACTACATAACCTGCAAATCAGACTAAGTTCAAAGTGAATAGGCCTAAAAAAATTTTACTTCAAACAATGTTTTTTTTATACCAAAAATTCGAGAATGAAATGTAGAATCGAATAGAATTCTACCCAGTTTCAAATAACTTTACATTTTGTAATGAAAAATCAAAATATCAAAGCGGCAATTTGACCTAAAACCTTATTTCTAGGCTAAAAACCTAATGTTATTTCTTCACTTACCGTTTTATTAGAACACTGTTATAAGCCTAATTTCACTCAAACCAATCTACACTAATTTATTTATAACTAAAACACAATATAACACTATTTTATAAACTATAAACACTTTCTATTCACTAAAATATCAAGACGAATAAAACTTACAGTGAACGCTTTGAGATCAGAGTGTAAAATGGTTTTTAGGCTATAGTAAAATTCATTTACATTATGTCTGTGCCAACTAAATTTCACCTAAATTATTTGAACTGGACATAGAATAAACGTTGGAATTTTCTCTTTAAGACAGTATATTAAACATCTTATGAATAAATCGATTTCTTATAGTAAAAATCGATTTACAAAATGCTTCCTTAGATGGCCCAATCTTAGACCAATAAAAGCCTTTATTCTAAATTCTAGATCTCATAAACTAATCTAGTCACAGATGATTTAAAAATACCACTTGAAAGATAAAAGTCTAATGAATCCAATGCTGTGATGATCTTTGTGACAATTGACAACTGTGAGGAGTTGCAGACCGTTGAAAATGATGAAGTTTTACGTTCTTTAACATGGCGATATCGCACGGAAAACAGCTGTTTGACATTCTACAATTTTGAAACGATGATTACGTATGTAAATATACGTTTTACAAAAAAGTTTTAAATACAAAAATTAAAGTTTAATTCATTTTCTTTCCAACGGTGCCGGTTTTATTACGATTGGATAATTCTAAGTGAATTAATTAATCGAAAATGCAAATCCTCGCTAATTGTCGAAATAGCTGCATCTTGCGCCTGAGAGAACGTCTCTTTGGGCAGTCTGCCACTGGGAGGGTTAAATGAGTAGTTCATATGCTACAAACTATTAAGTACAGTATACTGTATATATTGATGTAGGCCTACCACAATCCTAAAAATGTAATTTTAACTTAAAGAACATTTATAAATGTAGCCTACAAAGAGATTTTTTAATTCATTTGACCTTCAAAACCTTTTAAAACTATAGTGTTAGATGTTTGTGGCTTAACTGAAAACATTTTTTATCCGATACGGCTTCTCCCCCTTTGGTTCGGTTAACCGGGGTTTTACTGAATTTATATCTTTTTAAAGTTGACTCCCTACCTATAATTCAAAAGGTCATTAAAAGGCCCTTTAAAATAACATGAAAGTAAACAAAAATCCATCAAGTACTATTTAACAATACTTCTGCAAATTTTTGACGTTTAAATTTTGTTTACCTATGATAAAATTTTTAAAGTGAAGTTTTGTATATTTGTATTCTTTATCCTATTCCTTACTTACAATGAAATAGTACAAACCTATATAGGCCTAATGCATGTTTTAAAACGGCCCTTTTCAGTGTAACATCCCCTTAAGTTAATAGCTCAATAATTTAACTAATTCAAATGTGTTTCAATAACAATGTAGCCATTAACCGATTGAGTTGAAATTTTGCACGATTCTCATTTATGTAAAAATCTACTTTGAAAAAAATATCAACTTGTTCCAATAACCTGTTTAAAGTTGGAGGCCATTTAAAATTTTTAAATAAGAATAACTAAAAAACCTTATAAAGTTAATGTGTGCTGTCGTGGGACCCCTGTCAGGAACGAAGTTCATCACCCCTTTTCTTCAATTCTTTTACCATCCTTAACGGCAACATACACACATAATTTTAATCTTTCAATTACCGTTTATTATTTGATTGCTTTTTATACAAATATCTACTGTTTCCATACGTTAAATGTTATTATAATAAATTTGTAGAATTAATTATAAAATCAAAGCTAAGGTGGTAAACACAGTTAAATGTCTATTCATTGTAAATACATTCAACAAACATAAAATGTTAGTTCATCAGTCTAGGCCTAACCTAAAATTATTTTGTATGTTTAATTTATTTTACCTGCCTTAACGGCAACATACAATAATTTTAGGTTAGGCCTAGACTTAAAATTACTTTCTAGGCCTAACCTAAAATTATTGAATGTATGTTGCCGTTAAGGCAGGTAAAATAAATGAATATTCACACAGTAATTTTAGATTAGGCCTAGACTGATGAACCAACATTTTATGTTTATTGTATGTATTTCAGCGCTTGACGATAATATCTGAACTAAGCCAGACAGAACCGATCGTCTGAAAGTTGTAACAAACATTATAATGGAATTTGAAATAAATTAGATGTTATGATTACATTGTAAAGCATTTTCTTGCATATAGGATGGCATCTAGGCTACATTACAGTAGGAGCTGAATGTCAGTTTTAATCGTAGATTTTAGAAATTCAATCTCCGCAGGATAAGGCTCGAAATCAGCATTTTATGTATTTTGCGTATCGACCAACAAGTTTGTTCGCTTATAGTTTGGTTCTATTTTTCAGTCTGTGCATGCTCATTAAAAGTAATGTGATTTTCAAACAGTTCGTTGCATCTTAGCATGTCGTAAATATCGAGATCTTACTAACCTAACCTGTACTAACGTGATCTTGTTTTATTCTGTTGTGCTGTCGGGAATCGTCCTCACAGACCCAATGAGTAAGTATTGTGAACTCTTGAGTAAAATATCTAATGTACACCGTATGTTACTCCCCTCTAAAGGCTGTAGCGGTTTCGAAAACTCTGGCTTCATCCTCGGGCCGCACAAAACTCAATAGAAGTCGTCGCAAACAAATATAAAATCATTTAAGACACAACACAACATTCATATATACGAAAATAGTTATTTCGGTCAAAATATATCTGTGCAAAATGTGTACTGTACCTAGAATTGAGTTGAATCAAAATAACTACGTTCATAATTAATATTATATTGATGTTATGTCTAAAATGTTATCTCTATTGAGCGAATGACTGTTTTGTGCAGTCCGAGGATGAAACCATAGGGTTTTCGAAACCGCTACAGCCTTTTCAAGGTAACAGACCACGACACCGTGTACATTAGTTTCAAACTTCATTCAATATTAACATGTGGTCCGGTGGCTATACTACAATAATGAGAGAAGAAATATTTCATTTGATGAGATGTTTTAGGACAAACTGTTTTATAGAAGGAGTGTATACAAGAACAAGGTGTAAAACATAGGAGTAAAAATAGTAAAAATAATTTGTATAAACAAAGGCGGAAAAATTTGTTTTTGAGTATCAGTAATTTTTTTTTGTTTTTTTTTTTTTTTAATAATTAAATTACACTCTTGAAGAAGTAGAGATATCAAGAGTAAATTTTGCAGAATCTTTTAATTTGCAGTTCCTCAAATACTTTACTTTATGGTTCCAAAATGGCAGAGATTTACCACTTACCACCCTCGGCTATTTTCCAGCGCTGGGAATTTTTCATTTTTTAAAAAACTTCCTCTTTCTACACGGATAAAAAATATTTGTATCATTCATACCTAATAAAAATCAGTAAATCTTGGTATGTATAGATAAAAACAAAATTTTCAATCGGAAAAGTCTATTACAGGATGCTTATGGTAAGACCTAAGGTCGGTAGTGGTCAATGTGCATCGATCATAGTCCCCAGAACACATATATATAAAAATTATATATGTATTTATGTGTTCGCACTCTAACAGCCTGAATTAATGTTCGATTTGGTTCAAATTTGGACCAAGACCTAATAGCTTCTCTGGTTCCCTCAAAATCTATCAAAACGTTAAATATTATAAAAGTACTTGGATAGAATCCACTTGGGGATTTTACTGTGAGGGCATCTTCCGATCCTTTGCAAGTTTGCATTTTGACATTGCAGCCTTGGATTGAACTGCTTTGCTTTGCCCGCAGAGGATAAACTCCGTTTGCAAGGTCATCAGTCTTGGATCAAAAGCTGCCCCCACCCACTTGGCTTGAACCAGGTATTTTATGTTTGAATTTAGGGAAACTAGATGGGTTATAAGATTGTGTAAAAAAAAAAAACAAATTGTGCGGAATAATCTCCTATATTTATTTTTGATAGAAAATCTAAAAACAGTTTTATTCCAGTACAAAAAAAATCTAAACCCAATTTTACTTTTGGTCAAAAATCCTGCTTCCGGTTGTAGGATTTTTTGGCTAACGATCTCGTCCAAGCAACCTGTAAAACCAACGTGTGTACATAAAATTCAGCCATTAGAGTGCAAACACATAAATGTGAGGCGGAAAGCATAAAGGGACCTCATCGCGGCAAACTGAAAATTTCAGTACAAGCGGTTTCATCCAACGAGGTCAAAAATATTGATTTTCGGTTGTTTGCGGTTTAATATGCTTAGTTTCGTTCTTTACCAGTTGTAATCGATTACAAAACTGTTTTAAATGGATAAAACACACAAAAAATCATTTCTCTTCGCGCTTATGGGAAAATAACATGGGCCGCGAACAGGTTCCGTTTCTCAAACACATCAGATAACTTGGTAGCCACTGTATTAAAAACTACTCTCTGATGAATTCTAGTGGCGATGAAGTGAACTACTACGAGTTTATTGTAAAATTAGAACGTTTTCTGGTTATAAAAATCCCTGTCCCCGACTTCAGTTACCTTTTCTTTACAGGTTTAAAAACCAACCTACTCTAGTAGTTGTACTAACACGCCTAAACTATGCATTTAAAGCTAAGATTTTTGTATAATTAACTATTGATAACTATTATTAATTATTACATTAATTAATTTTTGATAAGTTAATGTATTGTCCAAACAATTACCCCATTGTCCTGAACCCCAAAACATCGATGAAGCTGGCAGCAGTAACCCTGACGACCCTCAACCTGTCCCAGGACCTTCGATGAAGCGTCGAAAATGTTCCACTTAATAATGAAGACGGATGTTTATGAGAGACTTTTTTATGTCATTTTTTAAGGACGTTCTAAGCTAATTTGTATACAAATTTCATTTCTTAAATGTTATAAATAAAGATTTTGTGTTATTTTGAATATTTCAATCGTGTTTTTTTCAAAATGCCCATTTTCATTGTATAAATCTAAAAAATCCATAACTTAAACAAAAGAAATCATAGAGATATGATTTTTGCACTAAATTGTTTGTTATTTAAATCTTAATTTAATTACATAAAAAACTAAAAACCGGAAATTGCCGCGATGAGGTCCCTTTTTGCTTTCCGCCTCACAAATACATGTATATTATATAATATTTTTAATTATCCATGGACCATAATCGGTGCTCGTTGAAAACTCCAAACCTTAGGTCTCACCGTAACAGTCACCGCAATGACCAAAGGCAGATTCATCAGTTTGTTTGTTTGTTCCAGATACGTAAAGCTCCACTAGCTAAGATGGAGGATCTTGAACAACTGGAGGTCGCATGACATCACTCGTAACGTCTTCGCTGAGCCGGTCTACAATACTCAGCTCGTTAGCTTTACAGTATTTTTATATGAATAATTTAACATTCCATATTGTTTTCCCAGTAACTGTATTATTCCGTCTTGTTTCACCCGTGCAATGATATTAATTCTGTCGCAAAATGTATCCTGTGAAGTTAGTCGAACCGAAGTGTGGTATTTAGTTTTAAGAATGATTTAGTTGTAAAAAAAAAATGGTAATGTTTCATTTATTGTTTGTCGTTGATCGATGGATTGTTGATACAAGAACGTTTTAGTATTGTGTAGGTATTGATACGCAACAGAAGTAGAAACTGAAGAGTACAGTGGATTATCGATATAACGGCTAGTCTGTAGCCGAACTCTGCAGTAAAACTGTTTTCATGGTAACAGCCCTCTCGGTAAGATTGTTAACTAGATTATTGTTCACCTGATTATCTGAAATGCCAAAAGAATCGAGTGGATTAAATAATTTTACAATCGAATGACAGTTAATTGATTATTTCTATTCGATCAATCCATCATTTAGTAGACGCAAGCCTGTAATTGTATAGGAGAGCGTTATTAAATAGGGAAAAAATTTGTTTATATTCTGTAAGAAGACACTTTACTGAGCCTTCAAAGAAAAAAAGGATGTGGGGGAATAAATATTATGGAAATTACAAGAGAAATTGTTTTTCTCTTATGGCTAGCCTTGTGAACTCCAGTCAATTAGCCTTCTTGCGTCAAAGTACAACTGACTGCTTTTGCTAGACTTTCTGTCTTCAGGATCCAACTTTGTGCAATTGAGTAGGTTCCTTGTTAATTTTGTAGTTGGGCACTTGGCACAGCATACAGTTTTTGGATTGAAATACTCCAATTCTGTATATGTGAGCTGCTAGGCAGCCATGATCCTGAAGAGTGCAACAGACTCTCTGAGTCTCATGTCTCTGCTATGTCCTTCCAGATCTTTCCTCTAGAAAATTTGTTTGCTTGCTCCTTTAGCAGTGTTGGCATTCTGAGTATAATGTAGTGCCTTGCTTGGGATCCCCTGGAAGACAATGTGTTTGCCAAGTTTTGTTGGTATTTTGACCACAGATTTTATTTCTTCTTTCGTGGTGTTGTATGTGCTATTGTTGATTTTGAGTCTATTAAGTTGACTGCTTTTTGC
>JAGFPH010000652.1:265289-280544 GCA_018207615.1 Philaenus spumarius
TATAGAGCTAATTACCTTTCATTTAACACAAATCGCATGTCAATCGGCCCAATAGAACTCGAGATCTCACTCGGATTACAAAAAACCTTTTCAAATTAATATATAGATAGATACAATCCGGATGTTACTCATCATTTTAGCGAATTTCCATAGGAAAAATGAGCTATTGCAGTGGCCTTTATGGTGAGACCCAAGGTCGGGAGTAGCAAATGAGCACCGATCATGGTCCCCAGAACACGTTTTGGGGTGTCATTAAAATTCATATATATGTATATATGTGTTCGCACTCTAGCGGCCGCATTTTAAGTCCGATTTGGTTCAAATTTGGTACACGTGTTGGTTGTCTACGTCGCTTGGACGAGTTCGTTAGCCAAAAAAATCCAACAACCGGAAGTACGTGTTTTGACCGGAAGTAACTATTTTTTGAGATTTTTACTGTGAGAATGAAATTTTTTAAAGTTTTTTCTAAAAATATAAATGTAGGATGTTATTCTGCATATTTTGTTTTTTTTACGCGACCTTATAGCTTGCTTGGTTCCTCCAAAATCGACCAACAAAACGTAAAATACCATACAAGTACCCGGTTTGAAGCCAAGTGGTACAAACTCGCGAGGCCACTAGGCGCAAACAAATTCTACTAATATATTGCGTACACACAGCTGTTCAACACCTTCGTGAGTAGACCTATTTTTCAAATTGTTGGTTGAAACCCTAAAACATAGGCATATAAACTTAATTTTGGAAATTTGCTCAACTCACGTCAGCTGTCCAGCTGCGTGGTCGAATTATTTAAAATTTAAATTAACATTTCATATGTTCGTAAGATCGAAAAATATTCATATTTATTCAGGATGTGATTCATATTTACATACATTTTCCTAAAGAAAACAATTTTACAAAAAAAAAGTACTGAGCGATGCTCGGTCGCCCACGTACTTCAAGGTTTATTAAGGTAGCTCTACATTTTGCACGTTTATTTTCTATTATATGTTTCCTTTCCACGTATTTTGTAGTTGTTTTTATACTCAGTTAAGTGTCTTCTTTCAGAATATGTAACAAATTCTCTACATTTAGTCACACTCTTCTACGTAACCACCATAAATGTCTGTCACTTTGTTTCCGAGTTCTGATTGAACTGTCAGTGCATTGACGTGTTTCAGTTGTCTAAATTACTCAACAGTTTCTGTATGTACGGAAGTTCAGAAGATGTCTTCAGATATGTGTTAAATGTGCGTACTTATCTCTTACAAGTATTTATCCGATTAGATCCAATGTATTTATTTTTGATCCAAAAGTTTTACTTTAGGATTGAATTATTACTTTTTCTTTTCAAACCTGTACAACTCCTTTTTTTTCTTTTTTATATTGATCCCATTTGTGTGTGTTTTTTTGTTGCCATTTTACCGTTTACAATTTCTTGCATACATATTCCCTCTTGTTTCCGAGTAAATGAAAAATTGTTAACAGTCTAACAGTCCTACGCAAATGTAAATTACTCCCGGAAACACAATTTTAAATATCTAGTTATGTAAACTCGAATTAGTAAATTTGCAGACGACGGTCATAATTTTCTTTGCATTTCAAAATGTTGGTTTATTGCTTTAAAACCTCAAGTTCTTAGGGCACTGCTGGATGAGTTGTGTATGCTTCAAACTTAGATTTATCAAGACAGGTTTAAAATCCTAGTTCAGTTTGACTATCATTGAATATTATATTCTTAAGAGATTCTAATATTAATCGCCCTTAATCATACAAGTTAATTTTACCGCCATCCTCGGTTCTTTTACGGTCTGTTCATTACGGCCCATTTTATTGACATAACATTAACATAATGCTATAAAACTGGTAACAATGTTATAAACAATTCACCCTGAGGAAAACTCCGAGTGTATAGTCTGATTTTAATAAATAAGGTCCTAGTACAGTCAATGACCAGGACATTGCTGGACTAAGAACACAAGTTTCAGCATCTACTCTGAGCTCCCATCCAATAGAAAGAGAAGGACAAGTGAGACGGTTTGAATCGCAAGCAGCGAGACCGTTGGAAAATGCATTCGTAATCTTGGGTTTTGGATTCTATTTATAAACGAATTATCAGGAAAATAACTGTAAATTATTAGGAATGCTTTGTTTGGTTACGTGTAACCTTAAAATATGAAAATTGATTGAAAATCCCTTAAAAAGTTCATGAAAATTATGATATTTTACCTGATTAAACCTTTTATTAAAAGGAGTTGCCGTAAAATTCTTTCAATTATAGGGTATAAGAGAAATGGTTGTAGTCTTTATGTCCACTAAGCTGAAAAACTGTGTCCGAAACTATTAGTAGGGAATGTATGTTTTTATTGTTTTATGCAACGTATAAGACGCTTAGAAACTTTTAATTTGTATTATATGCATAGGAAGATATTTTTTTTAAATTTTAAAAGCAATAGTTTTTGAAGCTATATTTAGGTATAGCTTAAAATTGTGTATTACATTAAGACTTTTTTTACAGTTTTTATTTTTTTAAATTTTTACATGAAACCTTCACCTAAACTACTTACGTCCAATATTAAGATACTTATCGTATGATACAACCCAATAGTAAGATACTTATCCAACCAACTGTCAACAACGACTCTTCTTGAAACATGAGGAAACCCATCAGATAATGTAGAAATCATAACCATTTAATCTGTCGAAATTTATATAAATTTTCTACACCAAGTCTTTAGTTAAGACATGACATACGTTCCCAACTATGCTTCTCAACGTGAACAGCCGTCTTTAAACTCTCTAATCCATTGTTTCATTGTTTTCACTAATCTGCCGATGAGTTTTGGTGGCTTTTTCTCTTCTTTTCCATTGAGAAAAATGCCTAACGGTGTGTATTTCACAATCTGTGGGATTTTCAATTGCCTGAAACATTTCAAAAACGTGTTAGTATTTCACATTCTGTGGGATTTTCAATTGCCTGAAACATTTCAAAAACGTGTAGACAACGGTCGAATGCTTCTATGATGGCGTTTTGGTCTAGCTAACAGATGTAGGTTCTTGCGGAACGGTGATTGAAACGCCTAGATAACTGAGTTTGTACAAGCGCAGATGAGCGTGACCGTTAGTTCGAACGGAAAGAAACAAAGCCTCATATTTACTTAAATATGATGGAACTATACACTTCACTGACTGCGGCAAATCAAATAATAACAATATCAAACAAGCAAACTTATTTTCCAGACCATGTTGAAATCCAGGTTAAAGAAGCGCTACTCGCTGTGTAATCTAAGAAGGGTGGTTTTGTACAATATTGTGTCAGTTTATTTCTGGAAATTGAAATTCCAGTTATGTTAGGTCAGAATTTTCATATTTTATGCAATTCTTAAAATTTTGGCTTCACAGCTTTTGTCCGGTCGCCTATAACAACTAATACATACCAAAACTATATTTATCTCTTTCCTGTTGATCTCAGTTAACAGAATTTCCGTTTTCTTTTCACCGAAACCTAAATAATGGTGGAAAATATTTCTCTGGCTATACTCAGGGGTGCAGAACATGTCCGAACGAGGTTCAAGGGAAATTGTGGCTGGCTGGGGAAATTTTGGCCAAAGGAAAATCCACAAAAAATAATGTAAATATGAAATAAAGTACAGTAGAGCGTCAAAAATTCGAACTAATTGAGACCGAGGGGGTTTGGATTATCAATTTGTTCGGATTTTTGGAAACAACCAAGAAAATGCCATTTAGGCTAAAATGCCCTTTAATCGATTAAAGTGGTTAAACAGTACAAGCAGTAATGAAATTACAATACAGTATGTAAGACTACTTACATATTATGATTTAGAAGAACCTGCACATACACAGTAGGGCCAACATGATTACACTTGTAACTCTCAATTACAGTACAGTACATAATTAAAAGTTCAGTTGTACATTAAAGTTAACACGAACGAAAAATAAAAACATACTGTACAGTACACTACTGTATAATGACACACTGTTATAATGATTACACAAAGAGAAATGAATGAACTTTGTGTATGATTACTGCTCGCGCTAACTAAAGCAGCTTATTAGTGTGACAGTGCTACTGACAGCCAGTCTGTTGTGGGGGCGTGTGAGAGCAGGTATTAAGAAGTGTTTAAAAAGAGATAATAATATCAATCTGCAATGAAGACTTTTGTGAAATTCTTAACCACGCAATAATAGGAATTTGCGAAAACGAAATTTTTGCAAGGGCTGCCTCAGAACGCGTTCGGATTTTTGACGTTTCGGATTATTGACGTTCGGATTATCGACGCTCTACTGTACATTCAACTTCTTACCTATCAAATTTTAATGTGGAATAAAATTAAACATTATCAAACAATCAAATCATTAGGTATTAATTTAATTTACATCAATTTTAACAGTCGTTAAAATAATAATAAATAAATTGATTCAATGTAAATATCTTCAGAACGGTTTGAGATATGGATGTGCGGTTTCCACCATTGCTTTTGCTTTAAAATTCTACTTAGAAATGATGTATCACTTTCCTATTTAAAGAAAAGTTACATTCAAAATGGTGGATCCTACTCCAAGATGGCGGACCAAATTTTTGACATCTTAATAAAATAGTGTTTTTACATAGAGTAGGTTTCTCAATCACATCTACCTTCAAATTGTCCTTATTTACGATATATTAAGCCGTTCTCAGATTTTTCACCCACCCTGTATATTACAGTGTAGCCTACAGTATGAACGGGTGGAAGCTGGAAGTACGTCTAACAATCATTATTGCCAACAGAATTTGCACAAATAACAAGTTTTTTCTTCTTTCAAATCAATATCTAATGCACAGGCTTCTTAAGTACACATTGAACAGGAATTTACAAATATCAGCTGTATGGATGTGGATATCGCAAAGTGTGATTGTGGAAGATGTGTGTTCTGGGGAAATTCGGTAGCTAAAACATTTTCTGCACTCCTGGTGGGGGGAAATATTATTTCATATCTTCTCAATAATTTAAAATTAGGACAGTCGTCTCATTTAGTAGACGTTAACTGATTTTATAAAAAATAATAAAACTTACTTGTCGGTATGGTATTAACTGCAGGTTATCAAAAATATGTTATGACAGAACCAGAGTATGTAGAATATATGGTAGGTGTTATATTACAACATTGATGTTAGCAAAACACAGTAACAATGATGTATTTGTTACAATATAATATGTAACCTGTATTTAGTTTCATTCACGTGTAACGAAGATATTTTTGAAATAAATTAACATGAGGTTTAGCTACGGATGGCAACAATAAATGGCTGTTCTGTTGGCAGTACTTTCTCCCTCATCAACAGTATTTTATCTAAAAATTATAAGTAGGCCTATTTGGTAAAAAAAGATGTTCTAAATGAATATATTTTCTGCTTCGGGTGATGGATACAGCGGTCTATCGTCAGGGTTCCAAACTCATTGCTTGAAATATTTTGAATTCACCCGAAGCAGATATATTGATAAACGACGGCAGAAGCAAATTACATTGCGAACAAATTAAAGTATTTGATAAGATATAGGTACCTTATTATATTTGTATATCATTTACATAATATTTATGTTTGCTTTCACTGTGAATTAATTATCCTGTCCTACTAATTTTAGAAAATTTGTTTTACCTGAAACATTAAGAAGTACGCAAAAATTTACATTTTTAGTTGTCAAATTTATACAATTTCTGTCAATCCGATATTTTTTAGGTATCAATACATGAACTTTCGATATATTGAAAACACGATATACCATATTTAAAAAATCATCTTCTATCCCTTTGTTTAACCTTATATTGTTATTGTTTATGCTCGCCATACCGACTATTGTTTATTAAATAAACTTGTTGTACTTACCGTCCAATAGTCAAATTTCACACGTCCAACGACGGCCGTTTCGGCTATTCAGCCATTTTCAAGTTAGGACCATTGTCCTTCGTCATTAATAAAAATAAAAACACATAGTACACTTAAAAACACTTACACACACGAGACCACAATTACAAAATATACTCTCGCACATTTTAATGTCCGTGTGGTTAGATCACTGTCCACGACTAGACTGTCAGTGTTACGTCTGTGCATAGTTCTTATCTGTATTTACTTTTGCAATGTCTATTACCAAGTCGAATAATGGGTTGGAATTAAAATTGAGTTTATCATTAAGTAGCGTTCCTTGCTCTGTCTTGAAAGCTTTGTAAATCTCATACTGCTCCAGAGCATTCCTTTATTTTCTGCCTGATTATAGATCGGGTTCTGCGTGCTCTGCCCGTCGATGTGGGCTTCGGCATAAGGGATCAGCGAGTTGGCTCTTTAGCCTTCGCTGACGACCTGCTGTTGTTTGCTTCTTCGGCGTGGGGTATGCGGTCCGCTCTTCAGGCGGCGGAGGAGGCGGCACTAGCTGTGGGGCTGTCCTTCAACGCGAGCAAGTGTGCCGCATTGTCAATGTCCCGAACGGAAAGCTGAAGAAGTCGAAAGTAGTCTCCAAACCGCAGTTTCGGCTGCGGGAGGGACCCATTAGGCAGTTGGCAGCAACTGCTGAATGGCGTTACCTCGGAGTCGACTTCCAGGCTGAAGTTATTCCTAAGTACAAGGGGGTCGTGCGGCTTTATCTTGATCGTATTGCAAGGGCACCCTTAAAACCTCAGCAACGACTGAAGATATTGAGATGCTTCCTTATTCCGCGGCTCTATCATGGATTCGTCCTTGGTAGGGTGACTAAGGGAAAATTGCAAGCGCTTGATATCCAAGTCAGAAACGGCATCCGGAAATGGATTAGACTTCCTGCCGATGTAGCAGTCAGCTATTTCCATGCGAGCGTCAAAGATGGTGGCCTCGATATCCCTTCACTTGCCACCACCGTTCCGGGTCTCATCTATGATAGATGTAAGAGTCTGGAACGGAGTACCTCGCCTGTTGTGTGGGCGGTCTCGAAATCAGCTTGGGTGCTCAGCCGACTTCGGTGGGCTGAGAAACTCCTTTCCACCCATAGCGTTGCGCCCCTTACTTCGGCACACAGGCGGGCGAAGTGGTGGTCTACTGGACTGTATCGCAGCGTGGATGGCAAGGAACTTGTGGAATGACCAACCTGTCAACCAGTTGAGTCGATTCAGCCACCACAGCCATCCCTGGGCGCGATTACATACAGTATGCTCATGTCCGTATCAATTGCCTCCCGACTCGGATCCGTACTACTGGCGGTGCGAGAAGGTCGGGTCAGGACGTCAACTGTCGAGCAGGTTACGGTGTGACTGAGACTGCAGCACACATCATCCAGTCTTGTCACCGCACTCATGGTGGTCGTGTTAAGCGCCACAATGCGGTGTCAAAGACGTTGGCTGCAGCTCTCCGACAGCGTGGCTTTCGGGTTGAGGAGGAGCCGCTTTTTGATACGGATGAGGGCAGAAGGAAACCAGACCTAGTGGCGTGTAAGGACGACAAAGTCTACGTTGTTGACACTCAGGTGGTCTCCGGGGCTTCTTCCTTGGATGATGCGCATGAGAGGAAGGTGGGCTACTATGCGAACAACAATTCTCTTGTTCGCAAGCTTGGGGAACGCTTTCAAGTTCCTCCAACATCCATCTTATTCTCATCGTGTACTCTGTCCTGGAGGGGAGTATGGTCTGGAGACTCAGCGGAGTCCCTGATGCATCTTGGCCTTGCGAAAGGGCTGCTTAGGGGTATCACTACCCGTGTTCTCCAGGGCAGCCACACCAATTGGACGGCCTGGAATCGTATGACCACCATGTCCGCGCGGGTTGCATCAAACGAACATCGTCCTGTCTCTCTCCCGAGAGTCGGGGTTGGCTAAGCCAGTGTTGGTCCCTTGTCTGGGCTACCCGTCCCACACTCTTTTTCTCCTTCTCTTTGCCCTCTGTCCTGCGCTTAGGCGCAGTGGGACTGTTATCTTTCTGTGTGTAACGGGAAACGTAAAAAAAAAAAATAAACATTATGGAAACAGCACACAAATATGATGTGATTGACAGATCTTTAACAATTTTGCATAAGTGTAGCAAAGGGAAGCTTATGAATGCTCTGGAGCAGTATGAGATTTACAAAGCTTTCAAGACATAGCAAGGAATGCTACTTAATGATAAACTCAATTTTAATTCCAACCCATTATTCGACTTGGTAATAGACATTGCAAAAGTAAATACAGATAAGAACTATGCACAGACGTAACATTGACAGTCTAGCCGTGGACAGTGATCTAACCACACGGACATTAAAATGTGCGAGCTTATATTTTGTAATTGTGGTCTCGTGTGTGTAAGTGTTTTTAAGTGTACTATGTGTTTTTATTTTTATTAATGACGAAGGACAATGGTCCTAACTTGAAAATGGCTGAATAGCCGAAACGGCCGTCGTTGGATGTGTGAAATTTGACTTTTGGACGGTAAGTTCAACAAGTTTACTTATATTGTTCTCGCTGCCAACTATTGTATTACGTATCAGTACGTAAATACTACGCGTCTATTGCGATTGCTGAAGAATTTTATTTCAGGTGGATATTTTGTGTTCATGTTTTACTTACTAGTTTATATATTTAGATTACCGTAAAACTTTGTGATTGTTTCAATACAAAAAGAAGATAATCATTTATATTTATTATAACTATATGACTTTAATAATGTTCTGCTATAAACCTTAACTTCAATATACACTCATGTCTTCATTTAATATTCCCTACATAAGCAGTGGCGTGGCGGGTTTACACTTTACAGATTTGCTGCCCTTCCTCCTGTCTGAATATATAATGTCACTGCCAGAAAGTGCGAAGCCTGAGCACTCTAATGCAACGTCTAAACCACCCCCCCCCTTACTCTTCAAACATACGGCCACAGTCATAACTCTACTGATTTCTAGGGATATTCCAAAAATACTCCCTGTTCGCATATACTGTACAGCCACATAAAAAGCCAGGAAATGTCTGTTTTTTTTATGTTTCCCTCATTTTCTGCTTATCGCGGAACCGGCAATGGCAAACTCATCTTTTTAGCTCTTTATTTAGTAGTACAAGATTTTTGTTTTTTCCCTATTTTTTGCCGCCTTGGGCTATAGCCCTTTTAGCTCCCGTGTAAATACGCCTCTGTACATAAGTCTATCCCACCTAGTTGATATGTGTTGTACTCTTTATTCAGGAATTAAAGGAAAGACACAGTATGTTATATGTTCAATATAAAAATAAACTTTTTTCATTTGCTCAAGAATTGAACATTTTTTCTCCAATTAGTTGCTACGTTTGAATGCAACTAAATAAAGGCAAGCACTACTGACGGGGGACTGATTTTGGTATTGAGTTATGGTAGCGGACATTCTCTCGAAGACTTGCCAATCCAGGGTTAGCTAAAGCATCGCTAGTGCAAGCAGTAGGAGATGCTCATGATTACTATGTTTTTTGTATACCATGGACAGAACTAGTAATGGGCCTAGCTGTGACAAGCAGTATCCCAGCTGATCTTTTAAGCTAAAACAGGTGATTTTAATTTTTCTTATTAATGTTAAAAAGAGAAATAACTGCAGGTGTAGGCTTTAGACGTTGGGTTGTTAGTGATACAAATCAGAATTACTGTTCATATTTTTAATGTTTTGTTGTTAATTTTAATGATCAAATTTTTTAATAATGCCACATACTTGCTTCGTTTATTTCAATTAATATTCCACTGCATATGTACTTAGAAATATAAGCATTGTAAATTAAATAATGGTAGCCTTTTTATTTTTCACATCTTCGTCCACCAGTATTTTAATTTAGGTTAAGTATAAATAATTTATTATGTATATTTTTGTGTAAGTTTATTTGTATTTTTTTGTTGATGTCAAAATTAAAAAAAAAAGAAGAAAAATACACTGATACTCTTGGGTGATGGTTTAGTTTTTAAAGAAATATATGATAGATAATTAAACGAGTGCCTAAATAAACTAAACACATTTAAAAATAGATGGAGTTCAAGTATTTTGTTAAATGTTTAAGGTACACTAACAGCTTGTGATTTTATTTGTGCTTGAAAATGTAAATTAATTTAAATTGTTGTATTTTATTTAACATTTTTTGTGTTAAAATTGTTAGATTTGTTTACATGTTATGTAGACAATAAATTTATGTAAGCAATTATAGATTTATTATATACTGATGTAGTATTATGTAATTTTATAATAAAAAGCACATTTATTGTGGAGTTATAACTATAGCTTCAGTTGTTAAAACCTTATCCTGTCTAAATAAAATTGTATCTGTATTATCGACATTGTTGGTTTTATATTCTCCTAGAGTGCGCTCTGCAGCTATATCTAGTATTCTAGTACCGGTTAGTCACAAGTGTAACGATTACAGAGTTTAGTGACAACCAGTTTTGCCAATGGAGTTCTTTGACCTTTTATGAGTTGTAGTAGTAATTTATTTGATTTATGTTTGTTAAAATACATATACATGGAATTTCCCTTTTCGAACTAAATCTATTTGTATAAAAGAATTACTATTTTCTGTATTGACTTTTCTGATTTTTACATTTTAACGGCATAGTTTTTACCTGTGATGTTGTTAGCACTGATTTAGAGACATTTTTTTTTATTTCTATGAATGCCTGATGGAAGCGTGTTTGTTTCAACTTTTGTTCAATTTAACCGGGGCGAGACTTAAAACTAACATAAGAAAAGTGGATTTTCTAAATTTAAGTGCTGTGTGTATTTGAGATGAGCGAAAATGGTTGCAAACATTTAAGTAATTTTAAAATTGCAAAAGGAGTCCAACCATATCGAACAATATACTCATTCTTTGTTGCCAGTACTACTCAAGAAGCCCGCAGGAGAAAGGTTTGTTTACTAGATTTTCCTTAGAGAAAATTAAAAAAAATAATTGTAAGAAAGGTTTAGTAAACATCTAGTAACCTCTGGAAGTATCACTGATCTATAAAAAGTAGTAATACGTTAGTAGTACATTTTTTTGTAGGTTAAGTTTAAACAAAAAATTGTTTACAGAAAATCTTTATCTTATTAGGTCATGCCTAACCAAAAACTGGATTGAGTGAAACAAATTTGAAGTACCACACCCGGCCGCCTCCGGACCTGACGTGTAATTAACAGGAAACCAATTTTAAGAAGTCAATTACCCTAACGTATTACGTTGATTTGATTCCAAAATGTAAACAAATAATCTCAGAAAAGGAAATATGTCAAATAATTGGAACGGCTTTATTCTTAATTTTAGCTTAATCTTATTTCTTTATAAAACAAAAATATATGTTAGTGATTTCAAATTGTTTATATTTTTTTATTTATAGTGGTAAACTAACCTAAGAGTTCTAGGGGTTAATTAATTGTAATACTGCATATTTATAATGAAATAAGGTTTTAAATTAATCTAAATTTATAAATAGTTGAGATTATTTTATTAAAGAAAACAAAAGTAATTGGTTTTTAAATTCAATTCTTGTGTATTAGGTAGGAGGTGAATTTTTGATTAGGCCTAGTCTAAAATTGATTGAATTATTATTTTATTTATAAGTAAGATTTTTAATTTATGTTCTATTAATTACATTATAGAATTGTATAGTTAAGTTAGTCTATGTTTTCAAACAAAACAATTCCTAGCTCTATTTGAAATTTTGTAATTCAGAGTTTAATCCATTTAATAATCCCACTCTATAGCACAATAATTTAACTAAGTGTTAGATGATTTAGCAACCGTTGTTACAGGCATTAAGCTGTTATTGTTACACATGCAAGAGGATTGATGTGCGTCTACATTCATGCTTTCATTGTATTTTCTTTGGTTGTGCATCTCGAGGTCATATTCAAGAACATGCTAAAGCAAAGAAACATTTCTTAGGTAAGTTTTCTCAGCAGGAAACCCTAGATAAATGCTTCTAAATAACTTTGAAGCCTGTTCTAGTTGAACCAATATTTTTCTTCAGATTTATTTGTACATTTACTCCCTTAAAAATCTCCAATAGATATGTTTAAACATACTTTCAAATTGACAAGTGTAGTCAAAATCTCACAATAAATACGTTTACTAACCTCAAATACGTTTCAATGACAATGTCGCCATCTTCAGTGATGCACTGTAGCCCGTGCATCACTGAGGATGGCGACATTGTCGTTGAAACGCGTTCGAGGTTAGTAAACATATTTATTGTGAGATTTTGTGTTCAGGTTTTATTTTATCTAAGTTACTTTCTCACAAGTCAAGCTCATTAGTTATTTATTGACAAGTGTACCGGTAGTATATATTTAACAGTATGTACATAGAACTAGCCGATAATTGGTTTATAATTTTGAAGAAGGTTGCTCTGCAAGTCAATCTTGAATCTTATAAGAGTTTTATCAACCCATTTCAGCTAACACCAACAAGCCATATTCAATGGCCAGGAAAAATTATTGGGTACTAGTAGGCTTGTAGATGAGCGTGACCATCAATAATTGTAACAGATTGGAACAAAACTTCACTTTTTCCTTTAAATATAATGAAACTGTACAATTCACTGACTGTGGAGAATCAAATATTAACAAGTATAAAATAACAAAACCAATAGGCGAATTAACATGGCAAACTTTCTACCATGTTTACAACAAACTAAAAACATACTGTGACTGGAGAGTTTAAGTTAGATTAGTTCAGATTTATTGCTTTATGTCTTATATTTTGTTTAGGATTGTTATTATTTATTTTTAGGTGCCTTTGAAGTGTTTAGTTTTTTTTTCTTTATTGCAAACATGACTGAATGTTGACCTGCATTTTTTTAAGAGTTTTTTTCTCCTGTATTTCCTATAATATTTGTCTGCCTCTTAAATGGTTTGTGTTTTTAGATTACATAATTATCTATTATTATTTTGCTTGACTACCCTAAGTTGAAAAATGTATTGGCCTAAGTTTTTTAATTAACTTAAACTTATTTTTATAGGCTAGTTGTGTTATTTAGTAGGCCTATAAATATTCTTACCAGACGTCCTCATTTACTGCGGACAGTCTACTTTTTTTAACCTTGTCCGCTAAAATGTTCGCAGGTACAATATGTTCTCG
Organism: Philaenus spumarius; assembly: GCA_018207615.1. NCBI lineage: Eukaryota > Metazoa > Arthropoda > Insecta > Hemiptera > Aphrophoridae > Philaenus > Philaenus spumarius. Next base: position 278,321 of record JAGFPH010000652.1, read on the forward strand.
GTTATTAAATAAAATAATCTGCGGTTTTTAATTTTCATAAATAAATTAGATTTTTATTATTTTTTAGCAATTTTATCAAACAGAAAATTATTCGGAATTGCAGCTCTAATTATAGTTTTATTCTCAATAGCTGTTAGCAGCACTGGCTTGTCATGTGCAATAGAGTAGCGCAGTTCAGTTGAAAACACAACTTTAAGTCGGATACTTATAGTTTTTCAACCAGCTGTTTTTGTAACCTGTTAAGTTTATTGTTTGTCTAGTTTACTGGCGTATCGTAATCTATATTGTACGAATTATATGTCCATTCTGCAGTTCGTTTAAGTTAAGATTAGGCAAGAGGAAGTGTACATTTAATGAAAAACTTAAAAACGAGTATAAATTTATAAAACAAGTTGAAAAGTGATAATGAGAGAAAATCATTTAAACTTTGTGGTGTTGTTTTTTCAACATCACACATGGGCCAGGGACACATTGAAGTTCACATAGTTACGAAAAAACACAAGAAGGCTGTTGCGGCATCTACGCTAACAAATTTTGATAGATTCTTTAATGGAAAAAACCTACCAACTTCGACTAATTTATATAGTGCCTCTAAAGAAGCCGTTTTTGCCTTTCATACAGCAAAACATGAGCTAAGCTTTTAAAACATCTGATTGTAACTCTAAGCTCATTAAAAAACTCTTTGAAAAGCAAATTTTTGTCTGCAAGGACAAATAGGCCTACTGAAGCTATGATCTGTAATGTTATTGCCCCTTTCATTCACCAAAGTATCCTCAAAGATATTTAGAGTTTACATGTTCTAACCCTTACAGTTGACAGTTCAAACAGAAAAGAGACAAAATTGATGCCTATCGTAGATAGATATTTTACTAAGAAATATGGAATTCAAACATTAGGCTACTACTTTTGCAATTAATAAAAAAAATGTGTATTAAAAACACTACGGTAAGGGTAAAAGAGTCCTATTCTAATTTACATTTAAATTAATGTTTTTTCATACATTTTGTGTGGACTCATTAAGAAACTACTTTACGTATTTAACACCTTAGTTTTTTTATCTTTTTTTTTTAAGAAAAGTTTTCAGTAACATAGAAAAATATTTGGTAAGCTTACCTATAGGTCATGTTTGTATATTTTAATAGCCTACCATTGTTATTTACTATGTTGAATCAATTATATAAAAACAAACTTGGCCTAGGCCTATTTTATCAATCAAAATACTTTTCCGAAGGTTTTTTTAATTAGACTATTACAACCTCTGTTTTGTTTAAAGATATTGTTTTGTTTTTACACAGCGCTAGACTTATCATACGGCAACATTATGTGCTTCCAATGTGGTGACTATGTGTACGACTCGGAATTACAGCAAATAGCTAGAGAACAAAGACAAAAAGCAGCGACTTCGTTAGGTATTTCAACAATTTATGAAAGATGGGAACCTACGAAAGAGGAAATAGAATTATTAAAAGCCAACCCACAGCATCGGACAATAGTCAAGAATTCTACATTAGGTAAATATTTATATGTATAATTCTTCTGTACATGTGTATGACGCTGAACTTGTCCTAAACGGCTGGACCAATTTAGATGAAATTTTTGTATATGTTTGAATGGGTCCCTGGATGGTTTGGATTCACAATTGGAAGGGGTTGTTACCCCTAAACAATAAATATAAATTACTTTTAAGGGATAAACAAAAACGGATGAAATAGAATAACTACTCTTAAAATTAAATAATAACCACTTACTTTTTCTATATTCTCAAAAACTAGTACTCCACTAATTTTACTAAAATTTCACAATTTACACATATTAGAACCAGGAAGTTTTTTGAGAATATCGTCTCTACAAACAAAAATATTTAAATGGGGTAGATATCCCTATAGGCTACAATAAAAATAAGTTGCACTAAATTCCTATCAACTATAAATCTAAAGTTATTTAATATTATTCTTAATTGATATAAAAAAATACTTGTAATTTGATTACTTAAATCATAAAATTAAATCGAGCAATAGAGAAGCATTGCCAGGTCCACTAGTATAATCTGTTGGTATGTGTGGTTCGATTTGTAAGTGCCTACGTCCAGGCAGTTGGACAATAGCACAGTGTAACCACAAGCGGGAGCTAATGCCGGGAAAATTAATTCTATTACATTTAAGGGGTTAAAATGGGGTAACTACCCTATAAAAATACAATGTTATTAAAGAGCTGAAGTTTTCCA